>CM042172.1:68445872-68465872 GCA_023376005.1 Doryteuthis pealeii | reverse complement strand
TCAAATTTTTTATTATACTCCCTCATTTTCAAATCTTTTTATTTGTATTCTTATTTAGTTTCATTAGCCTTTCTAATTTAATACAATACTTAAATACTTAAAATACTTAAAAAACTTAAATACTTGCACCCGGAGGGTGCATATATTTGCTAGTTATGTTAACATTTATTAATGACATATTAATGACTTACATATTTACTTACTTAATGACATATAACACACATTGCAGGATCTTAAACACATTAATAATATGGGCCGTTTTGGGGCATATCTATCTCAGCAGAACTTAACTTAGAAATTGTAGATAAATAAGATGCTAATTAAAATTAGATAATGATTATTTAATAACCATTGAGAATAAACATGATGGTGGTGACATAGTTTTGATTAAAGACAGACACTGAATCTTCAGTATAATATGATATAATGAAAATGACATTGATGCGCATTTGTATGATAGTTGTTGAGTTTATATTACACAATGATGATTAAGAGACGGGAATTAAACAGATCAAATAAAATCAATCACCTTTTTAAAGAGGGTGCAACAGAAAAATACCTGATTCAAGTTCCACCTGCTATAAACCAAAATTTGATCAAATAATTTAATATTCTTTTAAAGTTATTATTTTTATTGTCTTTTAATATTTCAAAGATGTTTAGTTTTGATTTTGCTTCACAAAATAAATATCTTCTCTAAAAAATTAGTATTGCATAGGATTAATTGAAGCCCAAAAATACATGCAAACAAATTATTATTATTATTATTATTATTATTATTATTATTATTATTATTCTTCTTTTTGAGTTTTCACATCAGCATTAGCTGAAGGTCTTTCACTGGAGTCTGAGTGACAGCAAGTCTCCTCAGGTATCCAGGACTCTTCTGAGTATTCTAGCCGATTGCAGCAGTGCAGTGTTCTGAATGGTATCAATCCCTTCTCTGATTTCTAAACTTTCCAAACCCCTTTCCAACTCTTTTGGGACCGTTCCAAGTGCACCAACTACAATTGGTATCACTTTCACTTTCATATTCCATAACTTTTTCAGTTCTCTGGCAAGGTCCAGATATTTGACCATTTTTCATTTTCCTTTAGCTTCTATTATTATTACTATTATTATTATTATTATTATTATTATTATTATTATTATTATTATTATTATTATTATTATTTTCACTTCTTTTGAGTTTTTCACACCAGCGTTAGCTGATGGTATTTCTTTGGAGTCTGAGTGTCAACAAGTCTCCTCAGGCATCCAGGACTTTTCTGAGTATTCTAGCCAATTGCAGCAGTGCACTAACCTGGATGTTCTCGATTCTTCCTTTGATTTCTAGATCATCCAGTCTTTTTTCCAAGTCTATTGGGACCGTTCCAAGGGCACCAACTACAATTGGTATCACTTTCACTCTCATATTCCACAGATTTTTCAATTCTCTGGTAGTTCCAGGTATTTATCCATCTATTTATTTTCCTTCAGCTTCACCCTGTGATCTGCTGGGACCACAATGTCTACCAGTCGACACGTTTTCTTTCTTCTTTTTGTTAATCAACACTAGGTCTGGTTTCCTGGCTGGGATAGGGTGATCCGTCTTTATCTCATAGTCCCAGAGAATTTTATACGTTTCATTCTCAAGAACAGATTCTGGTTAATGCGTATACTAGTTTGTTGTATGGTCAAAGTTTAATTTTTTGCATAATTCCCAGTGGATCACCTTCCCAGCCCAGTCGTGTCTAGCTTTGTATTCCCGTTGTGCTAGTTTGCCACATTCACTTAATCCATGGTTTACCATCTCATCTCAGTTAGAACACAGTCTACATTTACTGTTTTTTTGCGTCTTATCAATTTTTGCTTTGATATAATTTGTTCTTAAGGCATTATTTTGTGCAGCAATCATTAGTGATTCAGTTTCTCTATTGAGGTTTCCTCTTCTTAACCATGTCCAGGTCTTTTTATGTGCAACCTCTCCGATGTATCGTTTGAAGTGCCAATATAATTGTTTTTCCGTCCATCTTTGTTTTATAGTTTTTGTTTATTATTATTATTATTATTATTATTATTATTATTATTATTATTATTATTATTGGATAGGAATAAATCTACATTTCCTCAAATTATTAGTATTAGATAGGAATACCTGAAGCTATGTATATATATATATATATATATATATATATATATATATATATATATATATATATATATATATATGAGGAGTGAAGGATTTGAATAAATCCGACAAAATGTGGGTGAGAATAGAGCAAAATGTGGATATAATATAATATATATATATATATATATATATATATATATATAAAAATCTCAACAGAAATATTCCGCGCCAAAATCTAAAACAGAAAAATTCTGCTGACAACATCCTGATGACCTGATCTACATCAATACATTAACCTACATCACCATATACTGACTTACCCCGACTATCAAATTTCGCCAAAGGCAACACTCTTTCCACATACAAAAAAAAAACAAAAAAAAAACACCCGTTCTCCCAACAAAATCTTTAATGACTTCTCTAAAATATTTTCAAGCAAAAATAGCCCCGGTCCCCTGATACACATTGGACATCACACATTTGACACTCTAAATATCAATTTCTCTTCTAAGTCAACCGACTGACCCCATATATTAAAAGTACCATTCCCCACACACCAGCCCACACGACTTTTTCTATCAACCCTAACCCATTTACCTTTTCACTATGAAAGCAGAATGTGCAAGCACTTGATTCAAAGATTTGAGAAAGCTTCCGCCTATAATGAGGCGAAATATCAATTGAATTTAGCTGTTTTGCGTTGTTATATCCATATTTACCACTATTATCATTATATATACCAGCAAATATATGCACCCTCCGGGTGCAAGTATTTAAGTTTTAATATGATAAAATATCATATTAAATTAGAAAGGCTAATGAAACTGAATAAGAATGTAGATTAAAAAGATTTTGAACAGAGGGGGTATGATTGAAAAATAGAACAACTTTGAAACTAACTCTTCCATCATTTTCCGTTACTCCCGTCTTTCATTGGTAAATTTTCCTAATTAAACTGTTTAGTTAAAATAGGAAGTAAAGAATAATATTACAGTTATTTCTTCTTGTTAAGGGATTTCTCTTAAGATTTATTGAAGAGATTTTTGCTCATATTCAATAAGATAAAACCAAACAATTAGAAATCAATAATACTAAGCATATATTTATTAAAATCAAATTTTTAAGATCAATATGCAAATTAGCCTTCCCATTCACACTGTAAACCGCTATTTTGTTGTATATATAAATACAATTGCATGTTATTAGTATGTAGATATGGTCAACAGTGTAAGTAATGTAAAACAATTTATTAATAATTGAGGTTTAAATAAAAATAAAATCATGGAGAATATGATGTAAATAACTAAAGGAATTGTGACTTGTATAGTAATATAGTTTCGGTTACAGACAGACAAACCCACAATCTCCATTATAATAAGATATATAATATATATATATATATAATATATATATATATTATTATATATATATATATTATATTTGGGAGATTATATGCTTAATTAAAGTCATACCTAATTTGTTGATTGATTAATTATAATTAAAGGAATTAGACGTGCATATCGGTTTAAATGTAAAGCGTAAACAAATCGAGAAAAAGTCGATCTCTTTATGTACATTTCAGCCTATAAGGCCTCATCAGCAGAGCTATAGACAGGGCAGTGCTTTGTGCGTGATTCGAACCCTACCTGTCAGGCTGACATTCTGGGGAAGCCTGCTAGTGTAATGGTTAGAGTGACCCGCCTGTCAGGCTGATAGGCAGTCATTCTAACCATCACACTAGCTGGCTTCCCCAGTATCTCTCGTTTATTTCAAACTGATATGTATATCGCACTTTTTGGGTGACTTATATATATATATATAGTCTTTGATAGTCACCGCTTCAGCTTTAACTGGAATGGTGCGCCAAATTGCAGTAGTATTAGACGAGTGCTCGATATAAAGAATAGAGCTATTATATAATATAATAAAATAAATATATAAAGGTATTACATATCTATTTATTTGGTAGCAATAGAACAGTCACAACCTTAGGTTTCATACATGCAAAATCGCATGCATTCATCAGGTAACGTTGATCCGAATACAAGGAAAATCGAAAAAATCGAAAAAGTCAAAAGGTTTTTACGGGCATAAGATGTTTATGAGTGGATGAAGTGATATACGTATGTATTTAGTGTATTAGAGGATGCGTACGTGTGTTTATGGACAGTGCAAAGGTTGTGTATACAAATCGGTGGGTTCCACACACATTCACATTGTTTTACTAGTGTGCAACGACTGAACAATACTGAAGTGTGTGTGCGTATATTGGAATTACGCTCCAGGTTTCACATGGGAGCTGTCGAATTTCTGTTTACATATGTTGTTGATCAAGACTTTTCTATTTAAATCTTATTTGAATTCTTTTTAATTCAATGTGTCAAATGTGACAAAACAAAGAAAGAAAAGGCCAGTCTTATAAAATTCTGTTTCAACTATACAGACATTGCGTTAAAAGAAAATAAATGCCCCAAAAAAAAACAACAACAAAAAAAAGAAGATATTTATTCTGAATATAAGAGTTATTCATTTTCGAGAACAATTTTTCTTTTCTCTGAATTAAATTCCCTAAAAAGGCAGCGACAGAAAAATCGCAAAACGACAGCAATCTTTACAAATTTACAAAACTTTTTGTATCCGTAAATTTTTTTTTAATAAATGGTTTTTTATATATATATCTATCATTTTATATAATATACCAAGCGTGTTGGTAAATCCTTGCAGTGAGAAAAAACCCAGCAAATAGTTTGATTGTAAAAATATACTACCAAACATCAACCGGGGAGAAAAAATTTTGAAAAAAAGAAAAGACCAAGATAGTCGTACCAACAAACAGTAATCTATTGGTACAGTATTTGGCCAAAAGAAAAAACAATTTATATGTATATATATGTATATACGATATATATATATATATATTCATATAACCGCTAGGAGAATAGCTAATAAGTAAAAAGTGCTCAATACCTAAGTAGAGCAAATAATAAAGATAAATCTAATGAGTCAGACGAACCTACTATTAGTTTCGCTTAATGCTCTTCAGGGCTAAGATCTGACTCTTTTTTAAAATATTTATGATTTTCTGGGATCGTGATGTTTTTGTACGAATAATTTATGTTTCTTTGCTCCAGAGTCAGATCTTAGCCCTGAAGAGCATTGAACGAAACTAATAGTAGGTTCGTCTGACTCATTAGATTTATCTTTATCATTTTATATATGTAGATCTAGTTTGGTGTAGAACAAGAAAGACGTGCTACCTATTAGAGTGCAATGAGTGAACTGAAGCTATTCAATCATTTATGGATGGTCTAAAGACGGTATCAGCCAGAGAGCGAGGGAATCTTTCCCCTTTTCACTAGCGCTAAGACCAATGAGATTGTCGGGGTGGCCTAATGTCGGTATCAGCCAATTAGCAAGGAATTCTATCCTCTTTTTACTAGTGCTAGACCAATGAGATTATTCTAGCATCTGAGGTAAGGCGCCACACCTCCCATCAGCTCCTCACTCTGTCGCACAGATCCCTGGGCTACTCATACGCTGAGTTGGCGAGGGTATCGAACCCGGAACCTTGTGGTTCCTTGTCGGACGCTCTACCAACTGAGCTAAACCGGCCATAAATTATATAACTGTGCCAATCATTTGTATTAGATAGGAATACTTGATATCATATAACATATATATTTTATATATGCCGATAATTTTATATAGCTAGATTTAGTTTGGTGGGGAACAAGAAAACATTTAGGGGTATTTAGAAATAAGATTTAACATAGGAAACTGTAAAGTATTGCATTGTTGGCATCTTTCCGTCTACTAAAGACGATGCATATGCGTTATTGGTTGAACAGGCCAATTTTTGAATGGCAATCTCTGGTGCAGTGACTGTAAAAAAAACAGTTATGCTTTCTGCAGTTGTTGTTATCTCTCCTTTCTTTTGGCTGTCTTTTCTGTGGCGGCTTCTTTATATATGCCTATCATTTTATATAGGTAGATTTATTTTGTTATGGAACAAGAAAACATTAAGGGGTATTTAGAAATAAGATTTAACATAAGAAAATTTAAAGTATTGCATTGTCTACTAAAGACGATAGCGTAGTGTCCTTTTTTTAAATCTGCAAATGTGTGAGTGGCTGAACAGGCCAATTTTTGAATGGCAATCTCTGGTGCAGTGACTGCAAACAAACAGTGATGCTTGCTGGAGTTGCTGTTGTCTCTCCCCGCTTTTGGCTCTCTTTTCCGTGCCAGCTTCCTTCCTCTCCTTTTCACTTCTTCTCGTTCCTTGTTTGACGAGGAGTCGCCAGGTCACACGGTCTTCTACACAAGCCTCCTCTGTAATGATCACATCACAAAGTATAGTATACTAAGATAAAAATAATATTTAAGTTGAATCTAGTTTGAGTAACAGGGAAAGCAAAAAAAAAAATTGGCTTTGGTGTTATTTTAAAAGATAACAGTGAAACTCCGTCTTATCGAAGGCAAAATTGGCTGGGTGGTTAGAAATTTTGTTTTATGGGAGGCAAATATTGTCTTAAAGATATATAAAGTAAAAAGTAAAGTCGTTAGGGTGGTCTAAAGTCGGTATCAGTCAGACGGCGAGGGAGTCTATTCCCTTTTCACTAGCGCTAGACCAAGGAGAATGTTTTGGCGTCTGAGGTGGAGTGCCACAGTTACCATCACTTTACTGCACAAATTCCTGTGCTACTCTTACGCTGAGTTGGCGAGGGCCGGTATCGAACCAAAACCTTGTGGTTCCTAGTCAGATGATCTACCGACTTTTTACAATTCTCTGACAAGGTCCAGGTGTGTGTCTATTTTTTCGTTTTCCTTCATCTTCACCTGTGATCTGCTGGAACTGCAAAGTTTACCAGTTGACAAGTTATCTTCTTCTTCTTCTTCTTCTTCTTCTTCTTCTTCTTCTTCTTCTTCTTCTTTCACACCTTGTGTTTTCACATCAGCGTTAGCTGATGGTATCTTACTGGAGTTTGGGTGACAATAAGTCTCCTCAGATCTCCAGGACTCTTCTGAGCAGTTTGGGACCGTTTCAAATGCACCACCTACAATTGGTATCACTTTCCCCCTCATATTCCAAAGATTTTTCAATTCTCTGACAAGATACAGGTATTTGTCTATCTCCATCTTCACCCTGTGATCTGCAGAAACCACAAAGTCTAACAGTTGATAAGTTCTCTTTTTTGTCTTCGTTAAACAAAACTAGGTCTGTTCTCCTGGCTGGGATAGGTTGATCCTTCTTTATCCCGAATTCCCAGAGAATTTTACCCGTTTCATTCTCAAGAACAGATTCTGGTTTATGCATATACCATTTTGTTGTATGGTCAAAATTTAATTTTTTGCATAATTCCCAGTAGATCACCTTCCCAACCCAGTCGTGCAAGTTTGCTACATTCGCTTAATACATTGTCATCTCTATCAGCGCACAGTATTATTTCTTCTTTTTGAGTTTTCACATCAGCATTAGCTGATGGTCTTTCACTGTAGTCTGAGTGATAGCAAGTTTCCTCAGGTCTCCAGGACTCTTCTGAGTATTCTGGCAGATTGCAGCAGTGCAGTGTTCTGAATGGTTTCAATCCTTCCTCTGATTTCCAAACTTTCCAAACCCTGTTCCAATCCTTTTGGGACCGTTCCAAGTGCACCAACTACAATTGGTATCAATTTCACTTTCATATTCCATAACTTTTTCAGTTCTCTGGCAAGGTCCAGATATTTGTCTATTTTTTCATTTTCCTTTAGCTTCACCCTGTTATCTGCTGGCACTGCAAAATCCATCAGTTGACAAGTTCTTTCTTTTTTGTTTATCAACGCTTGGTCTGGTCTTCTTGCTGGGATAAGGTGATCCGTTTTTATTTCAAAGTCCCAGAGAATTTATGCGTTTCGTTCTCAAGAACAGATTCTGGTTTATGAATATACCGTTTTGTTGCATGGTCAAAATTTAATTTTTTGCATAATTCCCAGTGGATCAACTACCCTTCCCAGTCGTGCAAGTTTGCTACTTTCGCTTAATACATGGTTTATAGCAGTGCTTCTCAACCTTTTTCGGCTTATGGACCATTTCTTATTTAAAAAATTCCCATGGACCAATCCTACTTTTACTTTTAAACTGTTCCACGTGTTAAAGTAAAACAAGACAATTCATTTTCCGCCGATCATCGACGTGCGCTTAAATAGAGATTTTCAACTGGGGAGGGTCACTTTAAGAAGCGCTAAATTAGTAAAATTTTTGTGAAATGTCTAAAACATTTTTGTGGCTTCGAACTCTCTGTGGACCACTAGAAATGTTCTGTGGATCACAGCTGGTCCAGCTGGACCACGTTGAGAATCATTGGTTTACAGTATCATCTCTATCAGCGCACAGTATTATTATTATTCCTTTGATATCCAAACTTTCCAAACCCTTTTCCAATCCTTTTGGGACCATTCCAAGTGCACCAACCACAATTGGTATCACTTTCACTTTCATGTTCCATAACTGTTTTTAGTTCTCTGGCAAGGTCTAGATATTTGTCCATTTTTTTGATTTTCCTTTAGCTTCACCCTGTGATCTGCTGGCACTGCAAAATCCACCAGTTGACAAGTTCTTTCTTTTTTGTTTATCAACACTAGGTCTGGTCTTCTTGCTGGGATGAGGTGATTTGTTTTATTCCAAAGTCACAGAGAATTTTATGCGTTTCGTTCTCCTCGGCTAGAAACCACAAGGTTCCTAGTTCGATACCGGTCCCCGTCAACTCAGCGTATGATTAGCACAGGGATATGTGCGGTAAAGTAGGGAGCTGATGGTATGTGTGGCGCTCCACCTCAGATGCTAAAACAATCTCCTTGATCTAGTGCTATTGAAAAGAGGATAGACTCCCTCGCTGACTGGCTGATACCGACTTTAGGCCGCCCCATCGTCTTTTATTATTATTATTATTATTATTATTAGCAGTAGTAGTAGTAGTAGTAGTAGTAGTAGTAGTAGTAGTAGTTGTAGTATTTGTGAGTTTAGCCACCCGCACTGGCTGGTGACCTTCATTGACATCTCAACGCCCTCTGATTCCGAAACAAACTAACAACTGAAGCGAGTGAAATCAATGAATTTAGAAGCAAACAGACGAATAAGATAAATGGCGTCCCTTTGGAACTTAAATCCCGAACATCGGATCCGTGTTCCCACATACCCCTTCTTTCTTTCGAAAGCGCCAGCAATCCCTTGACAGTCCCACACTGCTGATTCTGACATCTTGGACGATATTGGTGACAGCGCAAGGGGCCTCACTCTCTTCCCCCCTCGCCCCAATTGTCTACCACTCAGTAACCGTTCAATCATGTTGACCCGATCGACAAAGTGGAATTAACAAGGAAACAATGAAACAAGATTATTTCGGTTGGGCAAAAGCTTTATAATTTCATTGTTCAATTGACTTTCAGGTTTAGCTTAATGGTTAGAAATGCAACCAAATGCTATTGAGGTTTCAACTTTTAGATCGGCTTTAATAGGTTTGTTTGGTTGGTTGGGTTTTACGGCACGTCAACCCATTGGGTCATTGGACCATATGACCTTCAGGCACCCCTTTCGTGATCTCGATTTGTGGGGACATTTTTTTCATTTACCCCGTCAAAATCTGGATGTTTGTTAGGCGTTAGGGTTAGGGGTTAGGGTTAGGGGTTAGGTGTTAGTTTTATAATTAAAAAAACTCTAACAATCGTCTGTTAACATTTGACTGTATTTTGACGGTGTAAATGGAAAAAATGTCCCCACGAATCGAGATCTCAAAAGGGGTGCCTAAAGGTCATATGGTACGGGTCATTTTATGCCGAAAACGTTTTTCTTTTTTTTTTTCTTAGGGTACAGCTGCCATGTGTGCAGCCACTTGAATATCATTCCAGATCTTGCTTCTATTGGTATTTAGGTATAGTGATAGGGGTTTAGTTATTTTTTTAAATCAAGTTTCTGTTGAGGATTTGAACATCAAAGAGTGTGTGGATGATTTTAGGTCTTGAACTTACATCCTCGATAAGAGGCCGGTTCTTTTCAAAAAGTTTAATATCCTCTTGGGATCTATTTTTCCAAATAGTTTGTCCATGCTGTCAACATTGTAGAACTTTCTTCGAGTATGGGAGAGGCGTGTGCATTCAATCAGAATATGTTTTATTGTATACCGGTTTCCACATAAACATTTAGGTGGAGGTTCTTCTTTTAGAATGAAGGTGTGGGTTAATCTAGCTGTAATATAATAACAAATGTGGGACCATATGACCTTTAGGCACCCCTTTTTGATCTCGATTTAGATGTTTTTCATTTTCACCGTCAATATCCGGTTGTTTTAACAGACGATTTTTAGATTTTTTATAATTATAAAACTAACCCCTAACCCTAACCCTAACCCCTAACCCTAACACCTAACCCTAACCAACAACCGGATATTGACGGTGTAAATGAAAAACATTTCCTTTATTAATCGAGATCAGAAAGGGGTGCCTAAGGATAATATAGTCCAAAAAGCGCATATTTTCGTGTAATTTTATGGTATCGATTTTATTGTCTTTATTAGTAGATTTCGATGTGGAGATTACAATGCAAGTGGTCAATTCAACGAATTGTTGGAGACATGCAACTTTAAATCTTCCGACTGTGTTAAAAAGTACACATTTTCGTGTAAATTTAATGTTTGTTTGTTTTGTTTTGTTTTACGGCATATCAACCTCAGTGGGTCATTTAATGCCGATAAACTTTTGAAATAAATCAATTCTTAATGGATAATACAATTTTTTTATAAATACATTTTTCTATCTAACCCATAGATTGGACCCTAACAGGTACTACCACTCCGGGTCAGAGTGAACCAGGGAGCAATGGTGATGAAGGGGTGCTCCACATTCCCCAAACCTCCAAAACTGGAACCTCACCATCAGATAGGGTTTAACGTCATTCCCAGGACATGTAGACCCGCAGCCACCGCCTTCTAGCACCCATATGATAAAAAGGGGTGGGACTTGCCATAAGAGCAATAGGGTTGGGAAAATTATATAGGTGCTAGGGCTTGACGTGACCAGCCGATTGATCGGAGGGGGTCTCTCCGACCGCCCGTCTAGCCCAAGATAGGGCCAAAGTGGAGTATTGCATGTCATGAACTGCTCATCCACCCGGGCTCTATCCTTAAGCATCACGGGTCGCCACCCACGGCCAACAGGTGGCCCCATTGGGGGAGTTTTAACCCTCTGCAGAGGTGCAGTCGGTGCATTCTAACACCCCAGCCGACAGGGTGGCCTCTGGTTGTGCGTTAAAAATCACACATTTTCGTGTAAATTTAAAGCGTGGATTTCATTGTCATTTCTGGTGGAAGTCGATGCGTAGATTACAATGCAACCTATAAAAATAGTCAATTCGATGGATTGGCGGAGATACGAGGCTTAACCCCCTCCTTACTGTACCTGAAAATGTACATATTTCTTGTAAAATTTAAAGTGGCGATTTCATTGTCGTTTCTGGTAGAGGTCCTTGTGTAGATATTCTCTGGTGTCGCTTAATCGCAGATTTCTTGATTTTCCAATTTTATTTCACCCAATTTCAAAAATTAAACATTCCACACAGTTTTGCATTGCTTAAATGCCCAGAAAAAAATCAAAATGAAATTGAAAAAAAAAAGGAGTTACATGTTTTCTTCGTAAGGGAATTACGGAAGATATTTTTTCTAGATTTTTGTTTAGTTTCGGTGAAATTCCACGGGTCCTGCTAGTCAGGTATTATTTATTACCAAATCCTGTACCAATGTAAGCAAAAATAAAAATGAAAAAATAATTTTCTCTCAGTTGACAAGTTCTCTTGTTAATTAACAGTTTGTCTGATCTTCTGGACGGGATTAGGTGATCCGTCTCTATCTCTAAACCCCATTCACCATACGTCTCATTCACTAATTTGGATTCCGGTTTGTGCATATAACATTTTGTAGCATGGTGAACATTTAATTTCTTCTACAATTTCCAGTGGATCACCTTTCCCACACAGTCATGCGTAGTAATGCACTTCATTTGTGCTAGTTTACTGCATTCATTTATTGCATGAGTAGCCGTTTCGTCTCTGTCTCCACACATAATCCAATTGTTATTCTGTTGCGTCTTGTTTATTTTCCTGTCATCTGAAAAAGTATGTTAATATCTGAAAACTCTTATCTAACAAAAAAAACAAAAAAAAAAACGAAAACAACAATGCCACCATCATAATAAAAGTAATCAATTCTACAGATTAGAGGAGATATGAGGCTTTAACCCACTCTTACTGTACCTCAAAATGTACATATTTGTTGTACATTTAAGGTGGTGATTTCATTGTTTCTGGTAGAGTTCCTTGTATAGATTACAATGCTACCAAAGAAAATGGTCAATTCGACGATTGCTTGAGGCTTTTAATTCCCCAGACAATACCTCAAGAAGTTCCCATTTCATAGAAATTCATGGTGTCGATTTTATTGTCTTTTCTAGTAGAGTTAGATGCGTAGACTTCAATGCTATCAGAGAAAGTGATCAATTCGACGAATTGGCGGCGATATACAGTTTTAAATCCTCTGGTTGTGCGTTAAAAATTACACATTCTCATGTAAATTTAAGGTGTGGATTTCATTGTCGTTTCTCGTAGAGGTTGATGTGTAGGAGACGAAGAATTTGTTTTATATGAAAAATACATTTTTAAGTTCTGACGTACTCCTGGCTTATGACACTTGTATTTCTACAATTAGAATCCAAGCAAATATTTTTCCTGTCATCTGGAAAAATAAAAAGTATGTTAATATCTGAAAACTCTTATCTAAAAAAAAAAAAAAAACGAAAACAACAATGCCACCATCATAATAAAAGTAATCAATTCTACAGATTAGAGGAGATATGAGGCTTTAACCCACTCTTACTGTACCTCAAAATGTACATATTTGTTGTACATTTAAGGTGGTGATTTCATTGTTTCTGGTAGAGTTCCTTGTGTAGATTACTAATGCTACCAACGAAAATGGTCAATTCGACGATTGCTTGAGGCTTTTAATTCCCCAGACAGTACCTCAAGAAGTTCCCATTTCATAGAAATTCATGGTGTCGATTTTATTGTCTTTTCTTGTAGAGTTAGATGTGTAGATTTCAATGCTATCAGAGAAAGTGATCAATTCGACGAATTGGCGGCGATATACAGTTTTAAATCATCTGACTATGCGTTAAAAAGTACACATTTTCATGTAAATTTAAGGTGTGGATTTCATTATCGTTTCTCGTAGAGGTTGATGTGTAGATTACAATTTAACTAATAAAAGTAGTCAATTCTACAGATTGGTGGAGATATTGTTTATTTTCGCTTTGATATATTTTGTTCTTATGGAATTGTCTTGTGCTGAAATTATGCTGGGTTCGCTTTATCTATTGAGGCTTGCTTAGAAAAGAAATTGACATTAATACAGACGACATCCCAATTTTATTATCGAATGCTTTTTGTTTATGTCTTCTTTGTGGACCTAACACGTGGCTTCTACAGGGTCGACCAAAACTGGTGGTAATCTTCTTTAATGATAAAAAACAAATTTAAAAAAATACACTGGTGGGGAAGAGGTTGGTTATCCGGCAAGGCTAAATGGGCAGCAAATCAGCCACTGCCACACTAGCAGGTCAGAGTAGAGCTGGGATTAATGGTGATGAAGGGGTACTCCACATTCCCCAGGGGGGGGGCTCTCCGACCGCCCGTCTAGCCCAAGATAGGGCCAAAGTGGAGTATTGCACGTCATGAACTGCTCATCCACCTGGGCTCTATCCTTAAGCATCACGGGTCGCCACCCACGTCCAACAGGTAGCCCCATTGGGGGAATCTTACCCCTCTGCAAGGTGCAGTCGGTGCATTCTCACGCCCCAGCCGACAGGGCGGTCGTGTAAATTTAAGGCGTGGATTTCATTGTCGTTTCTCGTAGAATTCCTCATGTTACATAATCTATGCGGTTGCATAAGATTATTGTCAATCCCTGTAATTCTAAAGGGATGGCCCTTTTCATATCACGGGCGGGACTTTCCATGGAATAGTACAGAAAGCCCGCGAAATATGTGAAGTCACGTGGGACCTGGTTGGTTCCTCAGTTTTCAGTTGGACGTCAGGCAGAGGAGATGTTCAGCCTTAACTGGAACTCACACTGCATACGCGCGCTATGTTAGTCAGATATTTAGTTACATGAAATGTATAGTTAAGGAAATAAAAGCTTAAGAAAAATAACACGGTCTTGTGATTAATGGGTGTATTGGTTACAAGACTGATTGGAAGAAGAAATGAGCCAAGTGCGACCGACAACCAAGACGAAGACCAAGACGCTAGAAGACCAAGATGTTAGAAGAGACCTAGAAAAGAACTTAAGATGTCAAAGACGCTAGAAGAACAGAAGAATAGAAGAAAGTAATAAGTAATGAAAAGGGTATGCAACTCTCAGAGCTCCAGAATTTAAACCTCGCAATCAGATAATTTAACGTCATATCCACATCTCCTGATGTAGGTTTTTCGTGTAGTTTTTTTTAGATTTTAAGTTTTTTTTACAAGCGTGGTATTCAGCACGTACTTTTTAAATAGTGGGCAAAAATGAAACCTACACCAAAGACCTACATCAGGAGAGGTGGATATGACGTTAAACTATCTGATTATGAGGTTCACATTCTGCAATTCTGAGAAATGTGTAGTGCCCCTTCATCGCCATTAATCCCAGCTCTACTCTGACCCGGAGTGGTAGTTCCTGTTAGGGTCTCATCTATGGATTAGATAAAAAAAATTGTGTACCCATCAAGAATGAATTTATTTCAAAACTGTCGGTATTAAATGACCCACCGAGGTTGATATGCCGTAAAACAAAAGAAGGAAAAATCATACACCAGGGGAGGTGACCCACGTTTCCGCAGCGGCGATGACAAACAAAAACAAAAAACAAATAATAAAAAAATGTACGCATCGTACTACTTTAATAATACTAGTAAAATAGAAAGACACCCTCCGGGCGATGTAAAAATAATTTTTTGAAAAATATTGCCCGTGGGGATGTGAGCTGAAAATTCAATGTCATAGGGTGTGTACCATAAGTATGTAAAATCGTCAAATTTATTAAAGGAGAAAAAAAAAAGAAAGAAATAAAGACAATTTGAAATGGAAACAGTTCCGATAACTTTAGATATTATATTAGAATAAAACAATCTATATATAAATATATAACGCCGGGCATCTATTTATTGAAACAATGAGGATTGTCTAACGTTGCATGCTCACATTTTGAGTATATTTTTTCTATGTTATGACGTTGGATTGTGTGTTGGGTAATGTGACGTAAGCAGTGACGTAATTATTGTTACAGACAAAAACCGGAAGCGAATCACCATTATTAATAACTAGCAAAATAAAAAAACGCCCTCTGGGCGAAGTAAAATAAATATTGCCTGAGGGGATGGGAGTTGAAAATTTGATATCAGAGAGTTTGTATCATAAGTAAAGAAAAATCATTTATTAAGGAGTAGAAAAAAAATTATTAAAGGAGTAAAAAAATAAAAAAAATGAAATGGAAACTTAGTTCTGATAACTTTAGATATATATTAAAATAAAAACAAACTATATACAGATAGATAATACAAGGTATGTATTTATTAAAACTTGTTTAAAAAACCAATGAGGACTGTCTAACATTGCATTCTCAAATGTATTCTATTTTATGACGATTTTAAGTAGTGTGACGTAAGCAGTGACGTAGTTTTTGCTACAGACAAAAACCGGAAGCGAATCTCCATTATTAATAGATTATACAATCAGAAAGTATATTATTAGGTATATATATTAGTATATTATTACTACCAAATTCTACGACAAATTGTTGCATAATCCATGGGTAGAATGGATTATTGGTAACACCCTGTAATTCTGCGGGGACAGTTTCTTCATATCAAGGGTGGCAGTTTCCATGGACAAATACACAGACCGGAAATCTAGCACGTCACGTGATTTTGGATTAGTTAATCAGTTACGGCCGAGATGTGAGTAAAAGAGACCTCTCTTGCTTCGGCTGAACTGCGTGCGCGATGTTAGTTAGTATGATAAGGTAAATAAAAGTTTTGCTAGTTGATTGAGCATGACTTAGCTAGAAGACCGGCCAAGCAGGAAAAGGAACCAACAAAAAATAGAAAGAAGAACCAGTTGTAGACATCACGCTGAAGTAAAAAGAAGAAATAGAATCCAACATGGCGAGAAAGAATAAAAAAGACGACTAGAGATTACAAATGATCAAAGAAAGAAAGTAACAAGTAAGTTATGCATCTGTGTAAATCTCTCTCTCTCTCTCTCTCTCTCTCTCTCTCTCTCTCTCTCTCTCTCTCTCTTTATCTCTCTCTCTCTCTCTCTCTCTCTTTATTCTCTCTCTCTCTCTCTCTTTGCAAATGATATTGGAGGAAATAATATTGCAAAATTAGATATGAAAAGGATTTGCTGTACAAGATGAAGAACCAACAAGAAAACCCAGACTTGACAAAGTAGAATCCAACATGGCGAGAAAGAATAGAAAGATGACTGGACGATCACACCAATGGCCGAAGTAAGTTATGCATTGTCTAAATATCTATCTGTCAATCTCTCTTCTCTCTCAATCACATATCTGGTTATGTACCCAACGAGAAAGGGGTACATAACAAAATGAGCTGACGAAGGTTCGCTTCATTTCGTAGTTTCATAGCTAAAATCGACATATCTTATAATTCACATTTGTATTAATAAATAGCAGTCTGTCATTTTTTCCTAACTTCAACAATTTCTTGTAAGTCTTCAAGAAAAAAAACATAGACAATAATTGACAAAAATATGTCATATTCAATTAGATGTTTGTATAAAATTAGATTTTAGTAATGATTGGTTAATTCGTAAATTTTTTAGTCACCATTCAACGAAACGAAACGAATAATCTACCTTCTAAAAGTAATCTGAAGACGTCCCCATGATCTGGTGGCTAACGTGTTGCACTGCAACGTCGCAGTTAGCCACTTCGAAAACCAGTCGGACTATTACGATCAATCTCTGACTAATGGTACGAACCCCTTATATCCAGCTGTGGAAGCGCATGGTGTAATGGTTAAAGTCATGGGAAATGGACTCGTCGCCCCGAGTTCAAAACCTTGCCGTGGTAATTGCATTTCACTTAGCGCTAATACCCTTGGGAAAGGTATGAATCCTACTCTTCCTCCAGCTATGGGTAAATAGTACGACAGACTGGGCTCTTTAATCATGGTTAGGTAACCGGTTTAGGAGAAGGAAAACTCTGAATTCAAACCTGATAAACTCCGCTTAAGAAATTGACCTTGTGTCGCATCCTGCTCGTGTGGTGGGGTTGGTAAATATATATATACAGCTGTGGGTTAAATAGTACTACTAGGGTTCGTGAACTGGTTTAGCTCAGTCGGTAGAACATTTTCTTGGAATCACGAGGTTCTTGATTCGGTACCACGAGCTAAGCAAATGAGTAGTACACCTTCAGTAATGGGGTTTGTGCGGCAAAGCATCTGTGAGTTGACAGCAGGTATGACATTCTACCCACTTCAGGAAAAAACAATGATCCTGGTCTAGCGCTAGCGAAAAGGGGATAGACACCCTCGCAATCCGGCTGATACCGACAATAGGCCACTCCGCAAATTTTACTTCACATTGCTTTATTGTCCATATTACTACATGAAAAATGAATAGAGTAAAGAAAAAGAAATAAAAATTAGATTTATATAAAGTAAAGCAAGAAAGAAAAAGAAATTCAGTAAGAAAAATGAAATGTAAATAGAAGAAAAAAGTAAGAAAAGAAAAGAACTTACAGAACATAAAAGAAAGAGACAAATATAAAAATCAGAGGAATAAGAACAACTGTTAATCAAAATAGATACATTTATAGAAACGAAATAGAGAAAACTGTACTTCACATAAAGGAAAGAAAGAATGAATGAAAATCATATTCACATGAAAGAAAGAAACAAAGAAAATCATCTATCTTCTATACAGGCAGTTGTGTATATGTGTATGTCCGGAGGAAACTTCGAAAATAAAATATTGACAGAGTATATATATGCATATGTGTGTATTTGGGCAGCATTCTTTCATTTATACATGTAGAATTAAACAAAATGCACATCTCCTGTTTAACAATTTTATTTTTTATCTTTTCTAATTTTCTGGCCAACTTTTTAATGTTTGGGTGGAAACATTAAAAAGTTGGCCAGAAAATTAGATAAAGATAAAAAATAAAATTGTTAAACAGATGTGCCTTTTGTTTAATTCTACATATATATATATATATATATATATATATATATATATATATATATATATATATATATATATTGGTTAGGAGGTTGATTTAGAGAGCTATCACCTCGAAATAATAAAAAATACAGGTCAACACACAACACCATTGTTACCGTATTATTATTTTTTATTTATTCCAAACTGCATTGTGATAGCCTTCTAAATCAACCTCCTAACAAAATACATACACAATGCTTCAAGCAAATTATGAAACTCTCTTATATATATATATATATATATATATATATATATATATATATATATATATAATATCACCAGGGCTTGGTTTCTGAGCAAAAATAATGAAGATTTTATTTATATTTGGGAAGATATTTTAAAATTAAAATTTTTACAGAAGGTAATTGAAATATGATGTGGATTGATTGAATTAATCGCCTCATTTATATTGTTTTGTTTTTTAACTGTCAATTATTGAATTAAAATTTCTTACTATATTGTTATATATTTACATGGGGATTTTATGGGGCATCCAGTGAGTATCTAACTTGTGATAAGTGATAATGGATCTGAAAGAAAAACTTTTAAAAAATCCCCCCACTACTTAGGTGACGCCGGGTAGCCATTTCTAGTACATATATAAAGGGCAGTCGTGTGTATATGTATGTCCGAAGGAAACTTCGAAAAAAAATTAACGTCAAAGTAAATACATATATATACATTAAATATCACCAGGTCTTGATTTTTGAGCAAAAATAATGGAGATTTGATTTATATTCGTGAAGATAATTAAAAAATAAAATTTAAATGATAACAGCATGGATTTTTATTTTCATTTAATATTTTAGATAGTAGAAATTAACATTTCTTTTCAGAGTCGCTGGATCAATGCAAGGTCTATTTTTTTACATAGGGATTTAAATGGGGAATCCCACGAGGATTCAACTCACGATTCAGTAATAATCGATCTGCGGTACTAACTTTAAAAAATCCAACTCTACCCAGGCGACGCCGGGTAACCGCTGCTAGTATTCAAATAAAAGAAAGAAAGAACGAACGAAAATCATATTTGAATAAATGATAGAGAGAAAAAAATGATAAAAGAGAAAGAGAATCATATTTCAATAAAATAAACGAATAAAGAATATATATATATATTATAATATATATATATATATATATATATATATAATTCCGGCTCCGAATACGAACGTTCGTTTGTACCACTTTTGTTTGTAACGGTTTACTCACACCGTTTTCTATCACAAACATTTCGCTCTTGATGAAGATCGCTTCAATAAAAGGTCGAAACAGATTTCTGTCAGCGAATTATAACATCATTTTTTTGTTTTTTCTAAAAATATTTATTTCACACATATATATATATATATATATATATATATATATATATATATATATATATATAAGCCTCAAGAAAACCACTGGTCTACTGCCCACTAATCCAGAAGTTAAACCTTTGTACAAGGAGCTGAGTACAAATTATTTTGTGTTCCTTAATCTTTGTTAATCCACGGATTAATTTATTATCGATCATTTTTTTTTACTTCTTATATTAAATGATTTTTGAAAATCAGATAATCGATTAAGTATACA
>CM042172.1:68428372-68435872 GCA_023376005.1 Doryteuthis pealeii | reverse complement strand
TGAAATGATTTTTACTAAATATAAATGCATTGGACAATGATTTTTCCTATATAAATGCATGGACAATGATTTTTAACTTATATAAATTTCATTGGACAATGATTTTCCTATATTAAATGCTATTACTAATATAAATCATTGGACAATGATTTAACTAATATAAATGCATTGGACAATGATTTTTCCTATATAAATGCAGGGGACAATGGTTTTTACTATATGAATGTACTGGATAATGATTTTTACTATATAAATGCACTAGACAATGATTTTTACTATATAAATGCACTAGACAATGATTTTTACTATATAAATGCATTGGACGATGATTTTTACTAAATAAATGTATTGATTTTTCCTCTATAAATGCATTGGAAAATGATTTTTACTATATAACTTCATTGGGCAATGATTCTTACTATATGAATGCATGGGACAATGATTTTTACTATATAGATTAATTGGACAATGATTTTTACTATATAAATGCATTGAACAATGATTTTTACTATATAAATGCATTGGACAATGATTTTTTACTATATAAATGCATTGAACAATGATTTTTACTATATAAATGCATTGGACAATGATTTTTCCTATATAAATGCATGGACAATGATTTTTACTATATAAATTCAATTGGACAATGATTTTTCCTATATAAATGCATTGGACCAATGATTTTCACTATATAAATGGCATTTGGACAATGATTTTTACTAATATAATGCATTGGACAATGATTTTTACTATCTAAATGCATTGAACAATGATATTTTACTATATAAATGCATTGAACATATGATTTTTACTATATAAATGCATTGGACATGATAATATAAATGCATGGGACAATGATTTTTACTATATGTATGCATTGGGTAATGACTTTTGCTATATAAATGCATTGGATAATGATTTTTCCTATATAAATGCATTGGACAATGATTTTTACTATATAAATGACGTGTCACATCCTGCTTGAGTGCAGATTTTGGATAAATATATTCTTTTCCTAGCAGTGTATTTTTTGTCTTTCTTGGATAGGTTGGGAGATAGGAGATGAGTGGCCGTACAACTGCTATTTTGAAGGCTACTGCTTCTAGTATTGACATGGTTACAGCTTGGAAAAATCTTATTATAATGGAGATTGTGTGTTTTTCTGTCTGTAACCGAAACTATATTACTACTCAAGTCACAATTCCCTTAATTATTTACGTCAAATTCTCCATGATTTCATTCTTTTAAACCTTCAGTTATTAATAAAAATTGTTTTACATCATTAATACTGTTGACCATATCTACGTACTAATAACATGCAATTGTATTTATATATACAAAAATAGCGGTTTACAGTTTGAACGAGAGGCTAATTTGCATATTGATATTTAAAATTGTATTTTAATAAATATGTGCTTGGTATTATTGATTTCTAATTGTTTGGTTTTATCTTAAGAAATATAAACAAAAATCTCGTCGATAAATCTTAAAAGAAATTTATTTACAAGAAGAATTAACTGTAATATTATCCTTTACTTCCTATTTTAACTAAATAGTTAAATTAGGAAAATTTACCAATGAAAGAGGGGGGTAATGGAAAATGATGGAATAGTTAGTTTCAAAGTTGTTCTATTTTTCGATTATACCCCCTCTGTTGCAGATCTTTTTATCTGCATTCTTAGACAGTTTCATTAGCCTTTCTAATTTAATATGATATTTTATTATATCAAAACTTAAATACTTGCACCCGGAGGGTGCATATATTTGCTAGTTATGTTTATGCATTTTCTTTTTATTTATAGATGACTAGAAATGGCTACCCGACGTCGCCTGGGTAGAGTGGGGATGTTTAAAAAGTTAGTCTCGCAGATCCATTATTACACATCACAAGTTAGATCCTCACCGGATGCCCCATAAAATCCCCATGTAAATATATAACAATATAGTAAAAAAATTTAATTCACTAATTTACAATTTTTAAAAAATACAATATAAATGAGGCGATTAATTCAATTAATCAACATCATATTTCAATTACCTTCTGTTACTATACAAATTCTAATTTTAAAATATCTACCCAAATATAAATAAAATATTCATTATTTTTGCTCAAAAACCTAGCCCTGGTGATAGTGAATGTATATTCATATTTACTTTGTCGTTAATTGTTTTATTTTCGAAGTTTCCTCCTGACATACATATACACACAACTGCACTTTATAGATGTATAGAAAACCAAGCCTTGGTGATATTTAATGTGTATATATATTTACTTTGACGTTAATTGTTTTATTTTCGAAGTTTCCCCCTGACATACATATAAACACAACTGCCCTTTATAGATGTATAGAAAAGCAAGCCTTGGTGATATTTAATGTGTATATATATTTACTTTGACGTTAATTGTTTTATTTTCGAAGTTTCCTCCTGACATACATATACACACAACTGCCCTTTATAGATGTATAGAAAAGCAAGCCTTGGTGATATTTAATGTGTATATATATTTACTTTGTCGTTAATTGTTTTATTTTCGAAGTTTCCTCCTGACATACATATACACACAACTGCCTTTTATAGATGTATTGAAAACCAAGCCTTGGTGATATTTAATGTGTATATATATTTACTTTGTCGTTAATTGTTTTATTTTTGAAGTTTCCTCCTGACATACACATATACATAACTGCCCTTTATATATGTATAGATATTGCGAATTTCATTTTTTGGTTGCTGATGCACACTTTAAATACTATATAATTAATAAAGTCGCGCCTTATACGATTATAGTCGAATTGCTTGTACCGTGCCGTGTGCAACTAAAGTCGAATTCCTAATGTCGTTAATGGATAAGCCAGTGTACATGAAAAGAAACGTAGATATTTATCAGATATACATTATCAGAAAAAAAAACGTATTACAAATCTTTTCCGCTCGTAAAAATATAAGTAACAGAAATCAAATATTCATCTAAAACCAGACTCATCCCTGAAGATAAACCTTCCTTATGTCCGGAGCGTCATAAAAGCTAAGAGAGAAAAAGCTAAAGAAAATTAATGGTTAAAGGTATAAAGCCTTACAAAGCGTTCGATAATGGATTTCTTTGGTCTTTGGTCTTTTTGTACCAACATCTCAAAGAGGACAGAAATATCAGAAGAAGAAGAAGATGAAGAAAGAAAAATGGCCGGATCTTTATGTAAAAGGATTTGTAGAAAGAATAGTTTTTTTTATACTTACAAAGTGAGTGAAAAAATATGCAACGATGGAATATAATAAAAGTCCAAATAGAAATGACCAAAAACTCGGGAGAATGACGTCGTCCAAAAAGACAGTCATGCGAATGACCAGAGGGTGGACAAAAAATAAAGATATGAAAGTAAGTAATCATTTTTTTTTAAATGGCGGGAAAAAGACAAAGAAAGGCGGGAATTTTTTTTACAAATATGAAACAAGAGAAAGAAAACATTGTTCAGCCTCATTTCTCATTAAAAGATAATGTATTCCAATGAGCATGAATCATTTCCTTTTCTGACATTTTTTATTCTAGAGTTCAACGTGATCATCCTGAGTATAGAGCCGCTTTGTGTAATGGTTATCGTTGAAACAAATGGACCCAGCGACACGTGTTCAAATACTGTGAGAGGATGTTTGCATTTCACATCAGGCTAATATCGTTGCAGAAGTTGTGCATTCAACCATTATATTTTTTGTGTAGATATTCTTAAGATTCTTTTCGTTTCTTACACACACTTCTATCGAAAACAAATAATTTAATATATTTATATATATTTTTGGAGGATATGTGCTTAATTGAAGTCATACGTAATTTTGAAAATTAATTAGTTAATAATTAATGAATTTAGGCGGGCATATATGTTCAAATGTAAGGCTAAACAAATCGATATAATGTCAATCCCTGAATGTACATTTCGACCTATTAGGTCTCATCAGCAAGGTTATAGACATGGGAGGACTGCTCCGTGTGTGACTCGAAACCTAATAGGTCGAAATGTACATTCAGGGATTGACATTTTCTCGATTTGTTTAACCTTACATTTGAACATATATGCCCGCCTAAATTCATTAATTATTAACTAATTAATTTTAAAAATTAGGTATGACTTCAATTAAGCACATATCCTCCAAAAATTGTCGGCTTAAAGCCATATGAAAATAAACACATTTGTTTGTTTACTTAACCTCATATATATATATATATATAAACTTGAAATATATATATAAACTTGAAATATATATATAAACTTGAAAAATATGATAATTTATTAAACTACGTTCAGCTATTTAAACAGTAGGTTTAAAAGAGGCGACAAAAAGAAGTTGGAAGAAAAAGCTGATTCAGGGGCCTTAAAGTCTCCTTGTTTCGCCTCTTTTAAACCTACTGTTTAAATAGCTGAACGTAGTTTAATAAATTATCATATTTTTCAAGTTTATATATATATTTCAATTTATATATATATATTTTATATATATTATATATAATATGAGGTTAAGTAAACAAACAAATGTGTTTATTTTCATATGGCTTTAACCGACAATTTTTGGAGGATATGTGCGTAATTGAAGTCATACCTAATTTTTAAAATTAATTAGTTAATAATTAATGAATTTAGACGGGCATATATGTTCAAATGTAAGGTTAAACAAATCGAGAAAATGTCAATCCCTGAATGTACATTTCGACCTATTAGGTTTCGAGTCACACACGGAGCAGTCCTCCCATGTCTATAACCTTGCTGATGAGACCTAATAGGTCGAAATGTACATTCAGGGATTGACATTATATCGATTTGTTTAGCCTTACATTTGAAATATATGCCCGCCTAAATTTATTAATTATTAACTAATTAATTTTCAAAATTACGTATGACTTCAATTAAGCACATATCCTCCAAAAATATATATAAATATATATAAATTATTTGTTTTCGATAGAAGTGTGTGCAAGAAACGAAAAGAATCTTAAGAATATCTACACAAAAAATATAATGGTTGAATGCACAACTTCTGCAACGATATTAGCCTGATGTGAAATGCAAACATCCTCTCACAGTATTTGAACACGTGTCGCTGGGTCCATTTGTTTCAACGATAACCATTACACAAAGCGGCTCTATACTCAGGATGATCACGTTGAACTCTAGAATAAAAAATGTCAGAAAAGGAAATGATTCATGCTCATTGGAATACATTATCTTTTAATGAGAAATGAGGCTGAACAATGTTTTCTTTCTCTTGTTTCATATTTGTAAAAAAAATTCCCGCCTTTCTTTGTCTTTTTCCCGCCATTTAAAAAAAAATGATTACTTACTTTCATATCTTTATTTTTTTGTCCACCCTCTGGTCATTCGCATGACTGTCTTTTGGACGACGTCATTCTCCCGAGTTTTTGGTCATTTCTATTTGGACTTTTATTATATTCCACGTTGCATATTTTTTCACTCACTTTGTAAGTATAAAAAAAAAACTATTCTTTCTACAAATCCTTTTACATAAAGATCCGGCCATTTTTTCTTCTTCATCTTCTTCTTCTTCTGATATTTCTGTCCTCTTTGAGATGTTGGTACAAAAAGACCAAAGACCAAAAGAAATCCATTATCGAACGCTTTGTAAGGCTTTATACGCTTTAACCATTAATTTTCTTTAGCTTTTTCTCTCTTAGCTTTTATGACGCTCCGGACATAAGGAAGGTTTATCTTCAGGGATGAGTCTGGTTTTAGATGAATATTTGATTTCTGTTACTTATATTTTTACGAGCGGAAAAGATTTGTAATACTTTTTTTTTTCTGATAATGTATATCTGATAAATATCTACGTTTCTTTCATGTACACTGGCTTATCCATTAACGACATTAGGAATTCGACTTTAGTTGCACACGGCACGGTACAAGCAATTCGACTATAATCGTATAAGGCGCGACTTTATTAATTATATAACTATTTAAAGTATGCATCATCAACCAAAAAATGAAATTCGCAACATCTATACATATATAAAGGGCAGTTATGTATATGTGTATGTCAGGAGGAAACTTCAAAAATAAACAATTAACGACAAAGTAAATATATATACACTTAAATATCACCAAGGCTTGGTTTTCAAATACATCTATAAAAGGCAGTTGTGTGTATTATGTATGTCAGGAAGGAAACTTCGAAATAAACAATTAACGACAAAGTAAATATATATACAATTAAATATCAAAGGCTTGCTTTTCTATACATCTATAAAGGGCATTGTGTGTATATATGTCAGGAGAAACTTCGAAAATAAAACAATTAACGTTAAATATATAATATTAAATATCACCAAGGATAGTATATATACAAAGTTAAGTCATTTATTATAAATATTATACTTACTATCACCGGGCTTTTTTGAGCAAAATAATGAATATTTATTTATATTTGGGTAGATATTTAAAATTAAAATTTGTATAGTAAACAAAGGTAATTGAAATATGATGTTGATTAATTGAATTAATCGCCTCATTTATATTGTATTTTTTAAAAATTGTAAATTATTGAATTACATTTTTTTACTATATTGTTATATATTTACGTGGGGATTTTATAGGGCATCCAATGAGGATCTAACTTGTGATGTGTAATAATGGATCTGCGAGACTAACTTTTTAAACATCCCCACTCTACCCAGGCGACGTCGGGTAGCCACTTCTAGTCATCTATAAATAAAAAGAAAATGCATAAACATAACTAGCAAATATATGTACCCTCCGGGTGCAAGTATTTAAGTTTTGATATAATAAAATATCATATTAAATTAGAAAGGCTAATGAAACTGTCTAAGAATGCAGATAAAAAGATTTGGAACAGAGGGGGTATAATCGAAAAATAGAACAACTTTGAAACTAACTATTCCATCATTTTCCATTACCCCCCTCTTTCATTGGTAAATTTTCCTAATTTAACTATTTAGTTAAAATAGGAAGTAAAGGATAATATTACAGTTAATTCTTCTTGTAAATAAATTTCTTTAAGATTTATCGACGAGATTTTTATTTATATTTTCTTAAGATAAAACCAAACAATTAGAAATCAATAATACCAAGCACATATTTATTAAAATACAATTTTAAATATCAATATGCAAATTAGCCTTCTCGTTCAAACTGTAAACCGCTATTTTTGTTGTATATATAAATACAATTGCATGTTATTAGTACGTAGATATGGTCAACAGTATTAATATGTAAACAATTTTTATTAATAACTGAAGGTTTAAAAGAATGAAATCATGGAGAATTTGACGTAAATAATTAAGGGAATTGTGACTTGAGTAGTAATATAGTTTCGGTTACAGACAGAAAAACACACAATCTCCATTATAATAAGATTTTTCCAAGCTGAACCATGTCAATACTAGAAGCAGTAGCCTTCAAAAAATGCAGTTGTACGGCCACTCATCTCCTATCTCCCAACCTATCCAAGAAAGACAAAAAATTACACTGCTAGGAA
>CM042172.1:68402133-68422133 GCA_023376005.1 Doryteuthis pealeii | reverse complement strand
AGATAGAAGGGGAGAGTCAGTCAGACAGATAGACAGGGAAAGAAATAGTGCCAATAGAAGCAAGTAGAAAGAGGGTAATGATAGAGATAGATAGATAGATAGATATAGATAGATAGAGAGAGAGAGAGAGAGAGAGAGAGAGAGAGAGAGAGAGAGAGAAAGAAAGAAAGAAAGAAGAAAAGAGAAGAGAGAGAAAAGGAGACAGATAGACAGATAGACAGACAGACAGACAGTAAAGATAACAAGTTATGAGTGAGGAGAGAGATAAGAAGGAGAGACAAGAGAGAGAGAGAGAGAGAGAGAGAGAGAGAGAGAGAGAGAGAGAGGAAGAGAGAGAGATGTAGAAAGAAAGATAGAAATTGGATGCAGTAAAAAGTAGAAAAAATGACTGAGAAGTTTCGATAAAAAAGAAAAAAGAAGAAAGAAATGTCGAAACATGAAAGTAAAGTAATGACAAAAATCAGTTAGAAATAAACAATAAAGAAATTTACAGCTAAAAAGAGAAAAAGGACATTGGGAAAATATTGAAAAAAAACAACAAAACAAACAAACAAACAAATCAATTAACTAAATAAATAAGAAAGAAAGAAAAAGAAAGAAAGAATAGAAAGAAAGACAGAAAAAAAAAGCGAAGATGCAGTAAATGCCCACAAATTGGACCGTCGTGACCTTACGCCCTACAGGAAGGGGGAATTTGATTTTTACGTATTTGAGACTAATGAGATCTGTGTCCAAATATTCAATTTTAACCAACATGAAACACAAAAGTCTCACTAATTTTATCCTACTTGTCTTAAGGTAACTTCAAATAGTATTTTGCATTAGATATGTATCCTTGTTTTGTTATACACAAATATTTCAATAAATGGATTGAAATATTTATGTAGAAATATTCTCTCTTTATTTTTTCTGTCTTTTGTTTATTTCATTTTTACATTTTATAGATGGCTTGTACTTTTTAATCTTGTTTAAACCAACTTATTGGCGGTTTTAAAGTCATTCACTTCAAACGCAAGTCATTTTTTATTAATTAAAAAATTATATAGTACGTTGGGCGGATAAGGATTTTCGAGGTGATTAAGTGGGGCCCTGCAAAAAAGGTTTGGGAACCCCTGGAGTACTTCGCGAGAAAAAAGAAAGACAGACTGCAGGAATAACTTTCTTCAGCTCAAACGTAGGTCGTTTTTTTTAAATTAAAATAATTATATATAACCACATAGGGGAATAAAGATTTTAGAGGTGATTAGGTGGGACATGGCAGAAAAGGTTGGGAACATCTGTAGCACTTAGAGAAAAGAAGAAAGACTGCCATTAATAAAATAACATGAATCAGAGAAACTTTGTGAAACTAAAATAAAAAAGAAAGTAACAAAAAAGAAAGAGAGAACAATAATGCTGTGTTATCACTTACGCAAACGGGACACTGACCGCTCAGCCACTATGATCCCTTCATTAGACATTAAGGGTCACCACCCATTGCCATCAGGTGATACTCGAGGCGGTCTTACCCGGGCCGGTTTAGCTTAGTCGGTAGAGCACTTGACTAGGAATCGTAAGGTTCCTCGTTCAATACCGGCCCTCGCCAACTCAGTGTATGAGTAGCACAGGGACCTGTGCGGTAAAGTGAGGAGCTGGTGGTAGGTGTGGCGCTCCACCTCAGATGCAAAACAATCTCCTTGGTCTAGCGCTTGCGAAAAGGGGATATACTCCCTCGCTGTGTGGTTGATACCGACATTAGGCCACTCCGACGACTTACTCCTCTTTAGAGGTGCAGCTGGTGTATTTTGCTGCCCAAACCAACAGGGCGGGACTAATATATATGGGGAAGGGACTAATATATATGGGGAAGGGAAATAATCTTTGAGAATCGATGATAAGTAAACACAGGCCATAAATAAATAAATGAAAAATAAAAGGTTATTGACTATAACTCCAACCTAAAAAAAGGGGAACCACTCTGAATGAATTTTGTAAATTATTTATTTATTTATTGATAGGAAAAAAGTTAGATAGGATTAGGGTTTGAATTCAGGGTTAGGGTTAGGGTTAGGGTTAGGGCTAGTTTAATGGGAAAATAATGGGTAGATTAATTAGCAGATAAAATTAATTCAGAGTGGTTCACCATATATTTTATATAGTTTTTCATATATATTTTTTTCCACGGAACAGATGGACTCGCTACTTCTAACACACTTCTCTACCTGAATTATAGTGATCTGTCAAACCCGCAAAAAATCTTTTAATTTTTTAAATAATAATTAAAAAAAAAAACTTTCTAAAAATGATCTCTTCAAAAAAGAAATTTTCTACTGACGATCACCTAAGGTCAACTAGTTGACACAAAATCACAAATATAAGGGCATCTAGCCAGGATCGAACTCGCTGTACAGTAGTAACGGACCTATGAGACTAGCTTGCTAACCATTACACCGCGATGGGACGCCCATTTTCTTTTCTACTTTATGCTCTCTCTCTCTCTCCCCTCTCTCTCTCTCTCACTCGCTCCTTTCTTTCTTTCTCTTATATACATTTTTTATATATATATGAATATATTTTTTTTTCACGGAACAGATGGACGCGCTACTTCTAACACACTTCTATACCCGGATTACAGTGACCTGTCAAACCCGCAAAAAATCTTTTAATTTTTTAAATAATAAATTCAAAAAAAAAAATTTCTAAAAACAATTTCTTCAAAAAATACATTTTCTCCTGGCGATCATCTAAGGTCGAAACTAGTTGAAACAAAATCGCAATTATAAGGGCATCTAGCCAGGATCGAACTCGCTGTACAGTAGTAAAGATATATATTTGACTAGCTTTCTAACCATTACACCAAAATGGGACGCCCTTTCAATGTTACAATAGGTATTTATTAAACTCATTTTTCCATAAGTAGGATGTGAAAAAAGGTCGCCAGTATGGAGCACCCAGCTGGAATTGAAATTGGTATTCAGTTGTAATGGATATGCGAGACTAGCTTGCTAATCATTACACTACGACGTGACGCCCATTTAATATTACGATAGATATTTACCCAACCCAGTATTTTCACAAGTAGGATGTGACACAAGATTGCAAGTATGGGGCATCCAGCGAGTCTCGAACTCGCTATTCAGGGATGTGCTGACTAACCCTTACATCACAAAGAGACGACTACATAAAAAAAGGGTGAAGTAAATATATTAATGAAAAATTAAGAAATAATAAATAAAAACAAAAGAGTGAACAAGAAAAACAAATAAAAAGTACATGGTGATAAAGAAATGATGAAAGGAATGAATGGTAGAAAGTGACAGTTACAAAGAGGAAATACAAGGAAAGAAAGATAGAAAGAAAGAAAGAAAGACGAAAGGGAGAAAGAAAGGAAGAAAGAAGGAAAAAAGAAAGACATAATGAACAAGATAAAAACGAAGAAAACAAAGAGTTTGAGGAAGTGAAACAAAGTTTTAGAAACGAAGTAAATACGATAAGCTAGAAAGAAAGAAAGAAAGAAAGAAAGAAAGTGAGAAAAACAAAAGAAAGAAAGGAAGAAAGAAGATGAGATAAGTGGTGGTTTATGAGGAAAGAAAAAAAAAGAATGAAGAAAAACATCTCTCCTCTCCCCCCCCCACATATATATATATATAGAAAGAAAGAAAGTGAAGAAGTAAAGAAAAGAAAGAAAGAAATTGAAAGGAAGAAAATAAGAAAAGAGGAAAGCAATAAATGAAGAAAAATATTGTGACAAAACGAACTGAGAAAAGGGAAAGAGAGGTAGAAAGAGAGGTAGAAAGCAAATAAACTTAATAGAGGAAAAAGGAAAGAAAATAAAGACAAAAAACACTAAGAGAATGAAGTAAAGAAAACGAAAAATGAATAAGTAAATAACGACGGATAGAAGGAGAGGAAGAAATGATAAATTTAGTAAAGGAAAAAGGAAAGAAAAATAAAAACAGAAATATCCGCTGATAGATAGATAGATATATACATAGGTAACACACACACACACACACAACTACACACACATAAACACTGTATCTCTCTCTCCCACACACACCCACACATATATAAAAAAAGAACAGAGGATAGAGGCAAAAAAGAAGAAAGAAATAATAAAAGAAATAAAAACAGAAAGAACGAAATATAATATTTCATTGGGGGAAGAGGAAAGAAAAATAAAGGCAGAAAGATATTGTGACAAAACGAACTGAGAAAAGGGAAAGAAAGAAAGTGAAGAAGAAAAGAAAAATAAATAAAGAAATTGAAGAAGGAAGAAAATAAGAAAAAAGGAAAGCAATAATGAAGAAATAAAGAAAGAAATAAAGAAAAATAGAAAGAAAGATTGAAAGAAAAGATATCTAAGTGAGGAAATAGGAAAGGAAAAATTAAGCGAGAAAGTTACAGTGGCCAAGCGAACCAAGAATAAAAGAAAGAAAGAAAGAAAGAAAGAAAGAAAGAAAGAAATATATTCAAAGAAAAAGAGAGAAGAAAAATGAATAGAAAGTTACAGCAAATTAAACAAAGAAAAAAGAAAAGAAAGAAAAAGAAAGAAGAAAGACAATATAATTCAATTGAGGAAAGAGGGAAAGAATAAAATGAAGTCAGAAAGTTACAGTGGCAAATTAAAAACAAAGATAAAGAAAGAAAAGAAAAAGAAAGAAAGAAAGAAAGAAAGACAATATATTCAATTGAGAAAGAGGGAAGAAAAATGAAAGTCAGAAGTAAGTAAATTAAAAGAATAAAAAAAAAGAAAGAAAGAAAAAAGAAAGAAAGACAATATATTCAATTGAGGAAAGAGGTAAGAAAAAATGAAGTCAGAAAGTTACAGTGGCAAATTAACAAAAGAATAAAAGAAAGAAAGAAAGAAAGAAAGAAAGAGAACAATATATTCAATTGAGGAAAGAGGAAGAAAAATGAAGTCAGAAAGTTACAGTGGCAAATTTAAACAAGAATAAAGAAAGGAAAGAAAGAAAGAAAGAAAGAAAGAAAGAAAAATATATTCAATTGAGGAAAGAGGTAAGAAGAAAGAATGAAGTCAGAAAGTTACAGTGGCAAATTAAACAAAGAATAAAAGAAAGAAAAGAAAGAAAGAAAGAAAGAAAGAAAGAAAGACAATATATTCAATTGAGGGAAGAGGGAAGAAAAATGAAGTCAGAAAGTTACAGTGGCAAATTAAACAAAGATAAAGAAAGAAAGAAAGAAAGAAAAGAAAGAAAGAAAATATATTCAATTGAGGAAAGAGGTAGAAAGAATGAAGTCAGAAAGGTTACAGTGGCAAATTAAACAAAGAATAAAAGAAAGAAAGAAAGAAAGAAAAGAAAGACAATATATTCAATTGAGGAAAGAGGGGAAGAAAAAATGAAGTCAGAAAGTTACAGTGGCAAATTAAAACAAAGAATAAAGAAAGAAAGAAAGAAAGAAAGAAAGAAAGAAAGACAATATATTCAATTGAGGAAGAGGGAAGAAAAAAAATGAAGTCAGAAAGTTACAGTGGCAAATTAAACAAAGAATAAAAGAAAGAAGAAAGAAGAAAGAAAGAAAGACAATATATTCAATTGAGGAAAGAGGGAAGAAAAAAATGAAGTCAGAAAGTTTACAGTGGCAAATTAACAAAGAATAAAAGAAGAAAGAAAGAAAGAAAGAAAAAAAGACAATATATTCAATTGAGGAAAGAGGAAGAAAAAATGAAGTCAGAAAGTTACAGTGGCAAATTAAACAAAGAAAAAAGAAAGAAAGAAAGAAAGAAAGAAAGAAAGCAATATATTCAATTGAGGAAAGAGGGAAGAAAAATGAAGTCAAAAGTTACAGTGGCAAATTAAACAAAGAATAAAAGAAAAAGAAAGAAAGAAAGAAAGAAAGACAATATATTCAATTGAGGAAAGAGGGAAGAAAAAAATGAAGTCAGAAAGTTACAGTGGCAAATTAAACAAAGAATAAAAAGAAAGAAAGAAAGAAAGAAAGAAAGAAAAGACAATATATTCAATTGAGGAAGAGGGAAGAAAAATGAAGTCAGAAAGTTACAGTGGCAAATTAAAAAAAAGAATAAAAAAAGAAAGAAAGAAAGAAAGAAAAGAAAGACAATATATCAATTGAGGAAAAGAGGGTAAAAAAAAATGAAGTCAGAAGTTACAGTGGCAAATTAAACAAAGAATAAAAAAGAAAGAAAGAAAAAAAGAAAGAAAGAAAGAAAGACAATATATTCAAATTGAGGAAAGAGGGAAGAAAAAATGAAGTCAGAAAGTTACAGTGGCAAATTAAACAAAGAATAAAAGAAAGAAAGAAAGAAAGAAAGAAAGAAGAAAGACAATATATTCAATTGAGGAAAGAGGGAAGAAAAAATGAAGTCAGAAAGTTACAGTGGCAAATTAAACAAAGAATAAAAGAAAGAAAGAAAGAAAGAAAGAAAGAAAGAAAGCAATATATTCAATTGAGGAAAGAGGGAAGAAAAAATGAAGTCAGAAAGTTACAGTGGCAAATTAAACAAAGAATAAAAGAAAAAAAGAAAGAAAAAAAAGAAGAAAGAAAGACAATATATTCAATTGAGGAAAGAGGGAAGAAAAAAATGAAGTCAGAAAGTTACAGTGGCAAATTAAAAAACAAAGAATAGAAAGAAAGAAAGAAGAAAGAAAGAAAGACAATATATTCAATTGAGGAAAGAGGGAAGAAAAATGAAGTCAGAAAGTTACAGTGGCAAATTAAACAAAGAATAAAGAAAGAAAGAAAGAAAGAAAGAAAAGAAAGAAATATATTCAATTGAGGAAAGAGGAAGAAAAATGAAGTCAGAAAGTTACAGTGGCAAATTAAACAAGAATAAAAAAGAAAGAAAGAAAGAAAGAAAGAAAGAAAGAAAGAAAGACAATATATTCAATTTGAGGAAAGAGGGAAGAAAAAATGAAGTCAGAAAGTTACAGTGGCAAATTAAAAAGAATAAAGAAAGAAAGAAAAGAAAGAAAGAAAGAAAGACAATATATTCAATTGAGGAAAGAGGTAAGAAAAAATGAAGTCAGAAAGTTACAGTGGCAAATTAAACAAAGAATAAAAAAAGAAAGAAAGAAAGAAAGAAAGAAAGACAATATATTCAATTGAGGAAAGAGGTAAAGAAAGAATGAAGTCAGAAAGTTACAGTGGCAAATTAAAAAAAAAAAAAGAAAAAAGAAAGAAAGAAAAAAGAAAGAAAGACAATATATTCAATTGAGGAAGAGGGGAAGAAAAAATGAAGTCAGAAAGTTACAGTGGCAAATTAAAAAAACAAAGAAAAAGAAAGAAAGAAAGAAAGAAAGAAAGAAAAAGAAAGACAATATATTCAATTGAGGAAAGAGGTAAGAAAAAATGAGTCAGAAAGTTTACAGTGGCAAATTAAACAAAGAATAAAAGAAAGAAAGAAAGAAAGAAAGAAAGAAAGAAAATATATTCAATTGAGGAAAGAGGAAGAAAAAATGAAGTCAGAAAGTTACAGTGGCAAATTAAACAAAGAAAGAAAGAAATAATGAAAGAAAGAAATAATGAAAGAAAGAAATAATGAAAGACAATATATTCAATAGAATAAAGAGAGAAGAAAAATGAGACATGATATACCAAAAAAAAAGAGAATTAAGGAAAGAAAAAGGAAAGTAGAAAGAAAGAAAGAAAGAAAGAAAGAAAGAAAGACAATATATGTAATAAAAGATAAGATTAGAAAAATGGAGACATAATATACAAAAAAAAAGAGAATTAAGGAAAGAAAAAGGAAAGAAAGAAAGAAAGAAAGACAGACAGAAAGAAAGAAAGAAAGAAAGAAAGAACATATATTCAATTAAGGAAAGAGGTAAGAAAGAATGAAGTCAGAAAGTTACAGTGGCAAATTAAACAAAGTATAAAAGAAAGAAAGAAAGAAAGAAAGAAAGAAAGAAAGAAAGACAATATATTCAATAGAATACAGAGAGAAGAACAATGAGACATAATATACAAAAAAGAGAATTAAGGAAAGAAAAAGGAAAACAGAAAGAAAGAAAGAAAGAAAGAAAGAAAGAAAGACAATATATTCAATAAAGAGAGAAGAACAATGAGACATAATATACAAAAAAGAGAATTAAGGAAAGAAAAAGGAAAACAGAAAGAAAGAAAGAAAGAAAAAAAAGAAAGAAAGAAGGAAAGAAAGACAATATATTCAATAGAAGTAAGAGAGATAAGAAAAATGGAGACATAAAACACATACACAAAAGAGAGAATTAAGGAAAGAAAAATAAAAGTTGAAGGAAAGATATAAAGAAAGTTAGACAGACCGACAGACAGACAGACACCGAGAAGATGTAGCATATATTATGTTACTGAATTATAATTAAAACGGCGTGAAATACCTTGCAGGTAAGCCGTGGGGAGAAACCCTTCAAGTCACATGTCGTTCAAGACTTTCTCGTCAGTAGTAAAGAATTTTTTTTTTCTATTTTTTAAAGAATCACTTTAAGGCTCAACATCAGGCATTCCTTATCAATGACCCCTGGTGGTATCGATGAATATTGCCGATAAGAAGAAAATCAATGTTCCATCAGCAAAATTTTTAAAAAATAAATAAATAAAATATAAATACGAACATGTTTACTACTAATACTACGACAAGTGCTTGTACTATTACTACTAATACTACTACCACTAAGTTTTTTTTCTTTATCCGACAATTAGAATTCGAGAAGAGAAACACTAATTATCCAGCGAATAGAAATAATAATGTTAAAAAGTCGTTTAACCCATTCAATTTCCACTGTTTAGCTCAGTCAGTAGAACGTTCGGCTAGGAATCAGAAGGTTCTTGGTTCGATACCGGCCCTCGCCAACTCAGCGTATGCGCAGCACAGGAATCTGTGCAGTAGAGTGAGGAGCGCCAGTAGGTAGGTGTGGTGCTCCACCCCAGATGCTTAAATAATCTCCTTGGTCTAGCGCTAGTGAAAAGGGGATAGACTCACTGGCTGTCTGGCCGATACCGACATTAGGCCGCCCCGACGACTTTACTTTATTACTTACTAAACACGATGTGTTCGAAAAGTCTCAAAACTTTGGCTGTGGGTGGGCCAAAAGTAGGGTTACAGTTACTTCATTATCTGTTTCACCTTCACACTGACGTTTTATATATATATATATAATATATATATATATATATATATATATATATATATATATATATACCGACCCGAGTAACTAGCATAGAATAAGGGATCAGTTTTTTTCTATAATTTTTATATATATATATATATATATATTATATATATTATAAATATATATATATATATATAAACAACTTTTAGCTATTTTCAGCCGACAGTATATTTGGGAGAATATGTGCTTTTTAATTTTAGTCAGACCTAATTTTTGAAAGTTAATTCATTTATGTTTAATTAAAAAAAAAAAAGCACATATTCTCCCACATATATATATATATATATAATATATATATATATATTATATATATATATATATAAATTATAGAAAAAATACTGATCCCTTATTCTATGCTACTTACTCGGGTTGAAGGTGGAAACTTTGAGCACTTGAGAGATTCCTCTCCCTTACTCTCTTTTTCTCTTCCTTACTCTCTCTTCCTCTCCCTTACTCTCTCTCTCTCTTCCTCTGACTTACTCTCTTTTCCTATCTCTTCTTCTCCCTTGCTCTCTCTCTCCCTCTCCCCTACTCTCTCCCTTACTCTCTCTCCTCCTCTCCATTACTCTCTTTTCCTATCTCTTATTCTCTCTCTTCCTCTCCCTTACTCTCTCCCTTACTCTCTCTCTCCTCCTCTCCATTACTCTCTTTTCCTCTCCCTTACTCTCCCTCTTCCTTACTCTCCCTAACTCTCTCTTCCTCTCCCTTCCCCTCTCTCTCTTCCTCTCCCTTACTCTCTTTTCCTATCTCTTCCTTTCCCTTACTCTCTCTGTCTTACTCTCCTTACTCTCCCTTACTCTCTTCCTCTCCCTTGCTCTTTCTCTCTAACCTCTCCATTACTCTCTCTTCCTCTCCTTCCTCTCTCTCTCTCTCTTCCTCTCTCTTACTCGCCCTCTTCTTCTCCCTTAATCTCTTTTCCTAACTCTTCATCTCCCTTACTCTCTCTCTCTTCTTCTCCATTACTCTCTCTTCCTCTCCCTTACTCTCTTTTCCTCTCCCTTACTCTCTCTCTCTCTTCCTCTCCCTTACGCTCTCTTCGTCTCCCTTACTCTTCTCCCTTTCCCTTACTCTCTCTCTTCCTCTCCCTTACGCTCTCTTCGTCTCCCTTACTCTCTCTTCCTTTCCCTTACTCTCTCTCTTCCTCTCCCTTTCTCTTCCTCTCTCCTCCTCTCCCTCAATCTCTCTCTTACTCTCCCTTCTCTCTCTCTTCCTCTCCCTTCCTCTCTCTTCTTCTCCCTTACCATCTCCCTTCCTCTCTCTCTTCCTCTCTCTCTTCCTTTCCCTTACTCTCTCTCTCTTCTCTCCCCTACCATTTCTCTCTCTTCCTTACTCTCTCTTCCTCTCCCTTCCCCCTCTCTCTCTTCCTCTCCCTTCCTCTCTCTTCCTCTCCCTTGCTCTCTCTCACTCTCATCATGTTAAAAACAAATATTTTACCACATAATTGGCTGCATATCATTCTCATCATCTTTTCTTCCTTCTTCTCCAATCTCTCTTGCATTAAATTCCTCTCTATACAGGGTGGGCCAAAAGTAGGGGTGCAGTTACTTCATTATGTGTTTCACCTTGACAATCACATTTTAGATATAAATTATAGATAAAAAATACTCATCCCTTATTCTATGTTACTTACTCATGCCTTAAAACGTTGTTCATTTCATAAATTTGTTTTTTTATTTACAGGAACCCTGAACTGTGAACCATGAGAAACAATTACAATACGAAGCAAAGAAAGCTGACAGTAAAGCAATATTGGAAGTTGGAAAATGACGAGCATGTGCTTTGTAGTCAAGAATGAGGTTAATGAGAGAAATCCCCCCACAGTGAATGAATTGAAAGATAACATTTCATATGCATTCACTGAAATTGATGGATATCGGAATTTGTGTCGTACTGTGTGCCAGAGTGTTTGGGACAGATACGAAGATTGTTGCAAGGTTGAAAGTGGACACTTTGAGCACTTGAGAGATTAAATGTTCAATGTAAAATTTCTAATATGTATATATAATGTATATAATATATATGGTAGAAATGTGAGGAGGTTAATCCCAATCACATATAAACAATAACATTAACAGACACACACACACACACACACACACACACACACACACACACACACACACACACACACACACACACACACACATACACATATTTAGCTAACCAATCCCACAATCTAACACCTGTGGTACCACCATCCACCATTTCGGCACTCCCATTCCAGAGAGAAAAAGAATCCACTAACCACCCCCAACTACACCTCCCCCTACTGACGACCTTCCGTTTTCAGCATTTTGAGAATTTCCATCATTGGAGTAAGAACTATATCCAAGTCCTGAAGATGGTCTATAAGAGACCGAAACGTTGCACCGTCGACAATAAACATCAAGTTTCCATAACATCCCGTGTTTGTCTATTTTTCTCCACATAAATATATATGAATAAATGTCTAAATTTTTAATAAGGGTAAAATGTTTGAATGTTAACTGTAACCCTACTTTTGGCCCATCCTGTATATTTGTCAAACCCTACACAGGGGTAGGATGTGAAACAAGGGCAATACCTTAATCGGAGTTTAATAGCTTTGCATTCAGAGATTTCCTTCTTCTAGACTGGTTGCCTAACTAAAGTTAAAGAGTCCAGTCTGTCATACTATTTCACCCATAGATAGAGGGAGAATAGTTAGATTCATACCTTACTCAAGGGTATGTGAAATGCAAACCTCTTTCAGGATTTGAACTCGCGTCGCTGTGTCCGTTTTTTACAACGATAACCATTACACAAAACGCCTCTCCACTTAAGCTCTATTCACCAATATAACAATTCAAACTCAGTTTTCTGATTTTGTTTTCCATGCTGGTGACAATAATGCCATCCAGCACTTCTGATTATAAAAAGTACTGGTTAGCATCCTCCTATCTGCAAAAGACGATGGTTTACTGGCCACATTTTTCTTGGAACTACATAGCCTGGGCGGGTTGATATGGAGAATGTGCCGTTGCCCAAGCAGCAGATCTCGCCTCTCCACACGGCCATTGTGGTCCGAAGGAAATATAAGAAACTAATGCAGTTTGGCAACGGCAGTGTCACAGGAGTTGCAGTGTAGCACTGAAATTCAGCATTACTCGACCTTAAGGACTCCAGCCCCGGATTTGTTTTCGGAGTTTACTCCCCTATAAACAATTAACAAACTCAGGAGTTAACTTTTGTTTGTTTGCAGTTATGAAATTTTTATCCAATCAATAAGGAAGGAATTATTTTGAATATCAGTAGTGGATATTTGTGTTACATAATTCATGAATAGTCAATGAATTATGTATGTACGGTAGTAAGTGTTGAGAAATTTGGTATATAAGGTGTGTGCTAGATCCTCGCCCATACTTATAGACTAGGCGAGATCATGTGATCTATTCCTTGGCCAATCACTGGCAGTACTCTGAGGTTAATACTATACTTAACTGACCCTACTGGTCATAATTACGCAGACATTCTTTGATGACGGACATAGGATTAAATCACTGGACCTTTACCAATACGCAGAATAGGACTTCTACGATTACCAAAGGATTCCATAACATAGGACCTTCTTTAAGCCCTATTTCAACTGGCCAAGGATGGCACTTAAAAACTTCACAGTAAAAATATTAAGTAAGAATAATCAACTAAACTTTTCACGCCTGTAATGGTGCCTTACGGAGGGGTCAAACAGGGGTCATCACAAATCAAGCATAACCCTAACGTTATGGAAATTTCCCCTTAGCACTCTCCAATTTTAAATCTAACGAACTTGATTCAAAAATATTCTTACTTAAGTACTATTCACCAATATAAGAATATCAGAGGTGTCAGCACATGATATGGACTAAACTTGGCTGACATCAGATCAACGACAACCAATACATAATTAATAAGCCTTTGACGATCTGACAAAGTAAGCCGAAGATAAAGGGTAATCAGAGGGGTAAGCCCTCCCCCCAATTCAGCCGTGTTTGGCGACCCCTGATCCTTAAGGGCGGAATTCTGGTGGATGAGAAATCCATGAATTTCAGCACCACTGCTGGTTACTGTTTAGGAGAAGCAAGGACGTTCTACTGTGGACAATGACATATGGACACACTAGTTTGAGGTGACCAGCAACGATTTAAATCAGTCAGCTCTGGATGCGTTGCGGAAGAACTGTGAGGACCAATGACCGATAGGGACGGGTAGCAAGGGAGAGTCATGGGATTCAATGCTGCTGATTTGGGGCCTGTTGTTCAATTGATTGAGTTTTACGGTAGGTTAAGGTAAGTTAAGTATCATTTTATTCCTAGAGGATGGGCTATACATTTATATTTACATTTTCTGTGTAATTGTTTCTTGAGCGTTTTTTGGCACATGGTTATGTGATGCCAAGTATTCCTATCCAATACAAATAATTTTCACTCATTTGTATGGTTTCAAGTAATACTATTAATAATTATTAGCTCAGTCTGTAGAGCATTCGGCTAGAAACCAGAAGGTTCCTAGATCGAAACCGGTCCTCGCCAACTCAGCGTATGAGTAGCACAGGGATATGTGCGGTAAAGTAAGGAGCTGATGGTAGGTGTGGCGCTCCCCCTCAGACGCAGACACGATCTCCTTGGTCTAGCGCTAGTGAAAAGGGGATAGACTCCCTCGTTGATTGGCTAATATCGACTTTAGGCCAGCCCGACGATTTTCCTTACTAGTAAGTAAAGTCGTCGCGGCGGCCTAATGTGACACAAAGTCGCAAGTAAGGGACATCAAGCGAGGATCAAACACACTATTCAGTAGTAATGGATCTCCGTGACTAGCTTGCGAACCATTACATTACGATGGGACGGCCTAAATAACCCTACTCGTTTGTTATAGGATGGATGTGACACAAAGATGCAAGTGTAAGGTTCATGGTTATAACTGAACATAAAACTCCGACAAAGGTTGAGAGACAAAACATTTTATATACGACAGCACATGAATAAACAAGATACATAAGCAATAGAAGTGTACATAAACATACAAGATACAGACAATATAATATAAAAGTACACATAATATAAAGGTACAGACATGAGATTAAGAATAGTCCATGCAGTATAAATCACTTACAGTGACTAGTGGCCAGCGTTGAGGGCCGAAGCCCTAACGAGAAGGGAATGACAATTGTCTAACCCATGTGGGTATCTACGAGGAGAGGTAGAAAAGAGGAAGAGAAGTTTAAAGCAGGCGCTTAAATACCAGAGGTCCCCTAGAGGGAACAAACGGCAACACCGCGGGAAGATAACTCTTCCTGGCAAAGGGAAGATAATCCGCCACAAGTATATGGGATCCAGCCAACCATTTACACCACGATGTGATACCCATAAAACAAGAGAATATATTTAAAAATCTTTAATGGGCATTATTTGTTGGAATTCTTTTAGATGGGGCTTAATAATTTGTATTATCTAGATTTTTAGGACTGCTGTCCTCATCTTTATTATTATATACACAACGTTTCGATCGATGTAACTCCACCCTTCTTCAGGTGTTTCTTGTCGAACTGTGGAACCTTCCTGTTGAACTCAGGAGCCTTCATGTCTTAATCGGGAGCTTTTTCGGGATTTCGAAGCGAACCATTTAGTTAATCCATAGGAGTAGATTGTTCTCGTTCCGTTAATCTATGTTAAGTTTTCTATATTATGTTCACCAAGAAACACCTGAAGAAGGTCGGAGGGCACATTGGCCGAAACGTTGTTTATATAACAATAAAGTAAGTAAAGTCATCGGAGTGCCATAAAGTCGGTACCAGCTAGACAGCGAGGGAGTCTATCCTCTTTTCACTAACGCTAGACCAAGGATATTGTTGCTTTGCCTCTGAGGCGGCTCATCACACGTACCATCAGCTCCTCACTTTACCGCACAGATCCCTGTGCTACTCATACGCTGAGTTGGCGAGAGCCGGTATCGAACCCTGGACCTTGTGGTTCTTAGCCGGACGACCTACTGACAGTGCTAAACCGTATAAAGTTACTTTAATAGGCAGTTTGTAGCAAGCTGAATCAGCCACACAGTGAGGGAGTCTATCCTCTTTTCACTAGCACTAGACAAAGGAGATTGTTTTTGGTTATCTGAGACAGAGCACCACACGTACCAATCAGTTTCTCACTTTATCGCCCATATCCCTGTGCAACTTATATGAGTTGGCGAGAGCCGGTATCGAACCCGGAACCTTGTGGATTCCTAGTCGGACGCTCTAACGACTGATCTAAACCGAATAAAGATACTTTGATGGTCGGTTTGTAGCAAGCTGAATCATCTACACAGCGAGGGAGTCTATCTCCTTTTCACTATCGCTAGACCAAAAGGATTGGTATTTTTATTTGAGACGGAGCAACACACGTTCCATCAACTCCTCACTTTATCGCCCATATCCCTGTGCAACACATATGTGGATCCTAGTCGGACACTCTAACGACTGATCTAAACCGAATAAAGATACTTTAATGGGCAGTTTTTAGCAAGCTGAATCGACGAGGGAGTCTATCCCCTTTTCGTTTGTGGCAAGCTGAATCCGGGTTCAAATCCAGGTTTGGGCTTTTAATTTCATATTGGTGCATCGTTAGATTAATTTCACCGTGCTCTTTGCCTTGATCTTAGTAAATGCGCAATGTTTGATAGAAATATCTGAATATCTAACATCAAAATCCCTGGCTTTGAATCAAGATTTTTTTTTCTCCGTTTCCCAGCCCCCGGGCCTCCAAATCAATCAACAAACGGCCACCCACAGAGTCAACCAGGGTAGGACGAGGAAAAATTTATGTCCGATAAACAAGGGAAAACATCTATTGATAAACAGAAACACAGAGAAAGTAGAAGAGATCTTTGTGTATCACAGGAAAGGAAACAAAACGTAAGAAAGATATAATAACAATGAACAAGCGGTAAAGATTTTGCCGACCCCCCCTCTCTCTCTCTCTCTTTCCCACTCTCTATCTATCTATCTATCTCACCCCATACTCTCTCTCTCTCATCACTCACTCTCTCATATATATATCTACCATCTATCTCACCCATATTCTCTCTCTGTCTTCTCTCACTCACTCACAAACCACACACATACTCTCTCTCTCTCTCTATCTCCTCTCTCTCTTCTCTATCTAACTATCTATCTATCCATCTATCTCACCCCATACTCTCTCTCTCAATCTCTCTCTCTCTCTCTCTCTCTCTCTCTTCTCTCTCTCTATCTATCTATCTATCCATCTATCTCACCCCATATTCTCTCTGTCTGTCTGTCTGTCTGTCTCTCACTCACTCACAAACACACACACATACTCTCTCACTCTCTCTCTCTCTCTCTATCTATCCATCTATCTCACCCCTACTCTCTCTCTTCTCTGTGCTCTCTCTCACTCACTCACAAACACATACACATACTCTCCTCTCTATATATATATATCTTATCTATCTCACCCATACTCTCTTTCTGAATTCTTTCTATCTATCTATTATCTATCTCACCCATACCTCTTCAATCTTTCTCTCTCTCTTCTCTCTCTCTCTCTATCTATCTATCTACTCATATCACTATCTCACCCCATACTCTCTCTCTCTCTCTCTCAAACACATACACATACTCTCTCTTCTCTCTATCTATCTATCTATCACCCCATACTCTCTTTCTGAATCTATCTATCTATCTATCTAATCTCACCCATACCCTCTCTCAATCTCTCTCTCTCCTCTCTCTCTCTCCATCTTCTCTATCTATCTATCCCACCCCTACTCTCTCTCTCACTCTCTTCTTCTCTCTTTCTCTCTCTCTCTCTTGTGCTCGCTTTCTCAGTCGCTCTTCTTGTCTAATAAGAATGAACAAGCGGTATAAAGATGTTGCCGTGCTCTCTCCCCTCTCTCTCTCTCTCCTTTATCTATCTCTCTCTTACTCACTCACCCAACACACATACTCTCTCTCTCTCTCTTCAACTCGCTCCTCTGTCTAAATAACAATGAACAAGCGGTAATGATTGCCGTGCTCCCTCCCTCCCCTCTCTCTCTCTCTCTCTCTCTCACACACACACACACACCACACTCACACAACTCTCTCTCTCTCTCTCTCTCTCTCTATCTATCTATCTATCTATTTATCTATCTCAATCTCTCACTCGCCGGCTCTTTCTCAATATCTCTCTTGCTATTCTCTCCTCGCAATCTTTCTTTCCCCGCTCTTTTCAAATATATCGCTCACTATTTCTCTCCCTACCCCCTTTCTCTCTCTCTCTCTCTCTCTCTCTTCTCTCTCTCTTACACTTTGCTTCTCGGTCGCTCCCTCGCTCCTCTTGTCTAAACAACAATGAACAAGTGGTAAAGATTTTGACGTGTTCTCTCTCCCCCCCTCTCTCTCCTCTCTCTTCTTTCGCCCGCCCTTTCTCTCTCTCTCTCTCTCTCTCTCTCTCTCTCACACACACACACACACACACCACACACATATCTCTCTCTCTCTAACAATGAACAAGCAGTAAAGATTTTGCGTGCTGTCTGTCTATCTCTCTCTCTTTCTCTCTCTCTCTGTCTCTCTCCTCTCTCTCTCTCGTCTTTTTTTTCGTTTTCACCCGCTCTTCTCAACATCTCCTCGCTTTCTCTCTCTTCTCCTCAATCCGCTCTTTTTCAATATATCGCTCATATATTCTCTCTCTCCCCCTCTCTCTCTCTCACCCCTCTCTCTCTCATCCTCCTCTATCTTTCATTCACCCGCTCTTTCTCAATACTCTCTCACTCTTTCTCTCTCTCTCTCTCTCAAACCGCTCTTTTTCAATATATCACTCGCTATTTTCCTTCTCTCTCTCTCTTTCTCTCTCTCTCGCTTTCTCTCCTCTCTCTCTCTCTCTCTCTCTCTCTCTCGTTCGCCCGCTCTTTCTCTCTACCTCTCTCTTTCACTCGCTTTTGCGGTCGGCTCTCTCGCTCCTCTTGTCTAAATAATCAATAGTAAACCACGGAACACAATACGTATGTCAAATGATCTTGAATACATTTCTCGTATCGCCAGCGTCGTTTTCGGCTAATAGAAATAGCCAGAGGTTTTGTTTTCGCTATATAATCTTTTAGACTTCTCTGTTCTCATCGTATGCTGATCCTTTTTATTTTTTTGTGTTGTTGTTTGTTTGTTCTTTCTTTGTTCTGTTATTTGTTTATTTCTTTGTTTATTTGTTTATTTTTCTTTCTTCTCTCTATCGCTCCTGAAATGAAAAGGAAGCGAAATACTGTAAAGATACGATGAAAATGCCACGAAATAAAGCTACAATGCCCTGCTCCGCGCGACTCTTTTTTCGTGCCAGACAACTCGCGTCGACGTTTCCTGCCCATTGTCTACATACATAAGACAAGAACAACGATTTTCACCTTTTGGATAACATTGTCCAGCCGTAGGTACGTACGTCAACCAGGATACATCTGTGCTTTCTCATTTAGCTTTTGTTTTTTCTTACTTGCTGTCTTGATTTTCAATGAAATCATTTTTCTCATCTTTGATGAATGCGTATCACTGTCTTCCTTCTTCCTTCCTTCTGTTCTTTTTCCTTTTTACGACTTTCTTCTTCTTCTCTTCTTCTTCTTCTTCTTCTTCTTCTTCTTCTTCTTCTTCTTCTTTCTCGTCTCTTTCCGCTTTCTCTACTTTCTCTTCTTCTTCTTCTTCTTCTTGCTTCTTCTTCTTTCGTCTTCTTCTTCTTCTTCTTCTTCTCATCTTCTTTTTCGCTCTCTTGGCTTTTTCTTCTTCTTCTTCTTCTTCTTCTTCTTATTTCTCGCTCTCTTTTCGCTTTCTCTACTTTCTTCTTCTTCTTTCTTCTCTTCTCTTTCTTCTTTTCTTCTTCTCTTCTCCTCGCTCTCTTTCGCTTTCTCTACTTTCATCACCCCTTCTTCTCTTCTTCTCTTCTTCTCTTCTTCTTCTTCTTCTTTCTTCTTCTCTCGCTCTCTTTCGGCTTTTTCTTCGATCACCCCCTTCTTCTTCTTCTTCTTCTCTCTTCTTCTTCTTCTTCCTTTCTTCTTCTCCTTCTTCTCTCTTTCGCTTTCTTCTTCTTCTTCTCTTCTTCTTCTTCTCTTCTTCTTCTTCTTCTCTCTCGCTCTCTATCTTCTTCTTTCTTCTTCTTCTTTCTTCTTCTTCTTCTTCTTCTTCTTCTTCTTCTTCTTCTTCTTCTTCTTCGTTCTTTCTTCTTCTTCTTCTTCTCTCTCGCTCTCTTTCGCTTTCCTTACTTTCACACCCCTGTCTTCTTCTTCTTCTTCTTCTTTTCTTCTTCTTCTCGTCTTCTTCTCTCTCTCTCGGCTCTTCTTTCGCTTTTCTCTACTTCATCACCCCCTCTTCTTCTTCTTCTTTTCTTTCTCTCTTCTTCTTCTTCTTCTTCTCTTCTTCTTCTCTCTCGCTTCTCTTTCGTTTCCTGACTTTCAGTCACCCCCTTGCTTCTTCTTCTTCTTCTTCTTCTTCTTACTTCTTCTTCTTCTTTCTTCCTTCTTCTTCTCGTCGTCGTCGTTTTCAAATTTCAGCTTACCTATCCGTATTTCATGACCCAGGTGTGTGGTATATAGTTTTGTACATGTTTTCTTTTCTTTCTTTCGTATTCTTTTTCTTTCTTTCGTTCTTTCTTCAACGATTTTACATTTGCTGTAAAATATTAGTCTTTACTCTTTGGTTTCTTTCTTTCTTGTTTTTTCTTTCTTTCTGTTTTCTTCCTCTCTTTCTTGTCTTTCTTTTTTCTTTCTTTCTTTCTTCTTCTTCTTCTCTCTTCTTCTTCTTCTTCTTCTTCTTCTTCTTCTCTGTCTTTCTTCTTCTGGTCGTTCTTCTCTTCTTCTTCACAACCGCTCCTCTCGCGCTCTATTTCGCTCCTCTTCTTTCGCCACTCGACTTCTTCTTATCTCTCTCTT
>CM042172.1:68383416-68402033 GCA_023376005.1 Doryteuthis pealeii | reverse complement strand
TAGGGAAAAAAGAGGGAAATGGGAGAAGAAGAAAGAGAAAGAGAGGGAAAGAGAAAAAGAAAAAGGAAGAAAGGAAAGAAGAAAAAGAAAAAAGGAAGAAAAAGAAGAAATAAAGAAAGAAAGACAAAAGAGAAAAGGAGAAAAAAAAGAAAAAAAAAAAAAAAAAAAAAAAAAAAAAAAAAAAGAAAAAAAAAAAAAGAAAGAAAAAAAGAAAGAAAAAAAAAAAAAAGACAAAAGGAAGAAAGAAATGAAGAAAAAGGAGAGAAAAAAAGAAAGACATAATGAATGAGACAAAAATAAAGAAAACAGAGTGTGATGAAGTGAAACAAAGTTTTAGAAACGAAGTATATACGATAAAATGCAAGAAAGAAAGAAAGAAAGAAAGAAAGAAATGAAGAAAGAAAGCAGCAAACAAATAAACAAATAAAAAATAATTATGGAAGAAAAAAGTAAAGGAATTGACGTCACACATAGATATAGACAAGACAAAAATAAAGAAAAATGAATAATAAATAAAAACTACAAGAAAAGAGAAAGAGAGTAAGAAAACGAAAAAATTATGATAGAAAGTTCCTGTAATGAAGAGAACAGAGAATAAAGGAAAGAAAAAAGGAAATCAGAAAGAAAGAAAGAAAGAAAGAAAGAAAGAAAGAAAAATGAGATAAGTAAATGTTTATGAGGAAAGAAAGAAAGAAAGTAAAAAAAAGGAAGAAAAAAAGAATGAAAAACATATAGAAAGATAGATAGAACGCAAATAAACTTATTAGGGGAACAAGAAAAAAATGAAGAAGACACACTAAACGAACAGAGAAGGAAGCAAAGAAAAAATAAAGCAAAAATAAATAAGTAAACAACGAAGGATAGAAGGAGAGGGAGAGATGATAGATTTAGTAAAGAAAAAAAGAAAGAAAAATAAAAACAAAAAGAACAGAGGATAAGGGCCAAAAAGAACATGAAGAAAGAAAGAAAGAAAGAAAGAAAAAAAGAAAGAAAGAACGAAATTAAATATTTCATTTAGGAAAGAAGAAAGAAAAATAAAGGCAGAAAGATACCGTGACAAAAGGAATTGAGAAAAAGGAATAAAAGAAAGAAAGAAGGAAAGAAAGAAAAAGATATATAGATAGGTAGATAGATAGAAAGTGAAGAAAGAAGAAAATATATCTAAAAAAGAAGAGCATGAGCAATAATATACAAAGAGAATAGAAAGTGAACAAAAGAAAGAAAGAAACAAACAAACAAACAAAGAAACAAAGAACAAACAAAAATTGAGGGAAAAAAACAAAAATGAAGATAGAAAGATGCAGATACAAAGAATAATGAAAGAAAATGAAAAGAGAAAGAAAAACGGAAAAATAGAAAGAAAGAAAGAAAGAAAGAAAGAAAGAGTGGTAGGGAAGACAATATCTTCAATAAAGGAAAAAGGAAAGTGAAATGAAGACAGATTCAAACAGAGAAGAGAATTAAGGGAAGAAAAGGGAAACAGAAAGAAAGAAAGAAAGAAGGAAAGCAAGAAAGAAAATATATTTAATCAAGAAAAGAGGAAAAATGAATACCAGAAAGATACAGTGATAAAGTGAGCCGTGAATAAAGGAAAGAAAGAAAGAAAGACAATATATGTAATAGAAGAAATAGATAAGAAAAATGGAGACATACCATACAAACAAAAAAAGAGAATTAAGGAAAGAAAAAGTAAAACAGAAAGAAAGAAAGAAAGAAAGAAAGAAATAAAGAAAGAAGATGTTTGATTGAAGAAAAAGGCAAGAATGCAACTAGAAAGGTACAGTAAGAAAGCGAGCCAAGAATAAAGTAAATAGATAAATAGATAAATAAATAAATAAAGAAAGAAAGAAAGAAAGAAATATAATCAGAACAGGGTATTAATAAAGAAAGAAAGAAAGAAAGACAATATATGTAATAAAAAACAGAGATAAGAAAAATGGAGACATAATATACAAATAAAAAAATAAGAGAATTAAGGAAAGAAAAAGGAAAGAAAGAAAGGAAAGATATTCAATTGAGGAAAGAGGGAAGAAAAATGAAGTCAAAGTTACAGTGGCAAATTAAACAAAGAATAAAAGAAAGAAAGAAAGAAAGAAATAAAGAAAGAAAGACAATATATTCGATAGAATAAAGAGAGAAGAACAATGAGACATGATATAAAAAAAAGAGAATTAAGGAAAGAAAAGGAAAACAGAAAGAAAGAAAGAAAGAAAGAAAGAAAGAAAGAAAGAAAAAGGATATTTGATTGAAGAAAAAGGCAAGAAAGAATGCAACTAGAAAGATACAGTAAGAAAGCGAGCCGAGAATAAAGTAAATAGATAAATAGATAAATAAATAAAGAAAGAAAGAAAGAAAGAAATATACAATAGCATCAGAACAGGGTATTAAGAAAGAAAGAAAGAAAGAAAGAAAGAAAGGAAGAAAGAAAATATATTCAATTGAGGAAAGAGGGAAGAAAGTTACAGTGGCAAATTAAACCAAGAATAAAAGAAAGAAAGAAAGAAAGAAAGAAAGAAAGAAAGAAAGAAAGAACAATGAGACATGATATACAAAAAAAGAGAATTAAGGAAGGAAAAAGGAAAGTAGAAAGAAAGAAAGAAAGAAAGAAAGAAAGAATGAAAGAAATATAAAAGATAATCAGAACAGGGTATTAAGAAAGAAAGAAAGAAAGAAAGACAATATATGTAATAAAAGAAAGAGATAAGAAAAATGGAGATAAAATATACAAAAAAAAGAGAATTAAGGAAAGAAAAAGGAAAGAAAGAAAGAAAGAAAGTCAGACAGAAAGAAAGACAGACAGAAAGACAGACAGAAAGAAAGAAAGAAAGAAAGAAAGAAAGAAAATATATTCAATTGAGGAAAGAGGTAAGAAAGAATGAAGTCAGAAAGTTACAGTGGCAAATTAAACAAAGTATAAAAGAAAGAAAGAAAGAAAGAAAGAAGGAAAGACAATATATTCAATAGAAGTAAGAGAGATAAGAAAAATGGAGACATAAAACACATACACAAAAGAGAGAATTAAGGAAAGAAAAATAAAAGTTGAAGGAAAGATATAAAGAAAGTTAGACAGACCGACAGACAGACAGACACCGAGAAGATGTAGCATATATTATGTTACTGAATTATAATTAAAACGGCGTGAAATACCTTGCAGGTAAGCCGTGGGGAGAAACCCTTCAAGTCACATGTCGTTCAAGACTTTCTCGTCAGTAGTAAAGAATTTTTTTTTCTATTTTTTAAAGAATCACTTTAAGGCTCAACATCAGGCATTCCTTATCAATGACCCCTGGTGGTATCGATGAATATTGCCGATAAGAAGAAAATCAATGTTCCATCAGCAAAAATTTTTTAAAATAAATAAATAAAATATAAATACGAACATGTTTACTACTAATACTACGACAAGTGCTTGTACTATTACTACTGATACTACTACCACTAAGTTTTTTTTCTTTATCCGACAATTAGAATTCGAGAAGAGAAACACTAATTATCCAGCGAATAGAAATAATAATGTTAAAAAGTCGTTTAACCCATTCAATTTCCACTGTTTAGCTCATTCGGTAGAGCGTTCGGCTAGGAATCAGAAGGTTCTTGGTTCGATACCGGCCCTCGCCAACTCAGTGTATGCGCAGCACAGGAATCTGTGCGGTAAAGTGAGGAGCGCCAGTAGGTAGGTGTGGTGCTCCACCTCAGCTGCTTGAATAATCTTCTTGGTCTAACGCTAGTGAAAACGGAATAGACTCACTGGCTGTGTGGCCGATACCGATATTAGGCCGCCCCGACGACTTTACTTTTTTACTTAGTAAATATGTGTTCGAAAAATCTCGAAACTTTAGCTGTGGGTGGGTCAAAAGTAGGGGTGCAGTTACTTCATTATCTGTTTCACCTTCACATTGACGTTTGATATATATATATGGTTTCTAGCCGAACGCTCTACCGACTGAGCTAACCCGGCCAATTACATGTAAACAATCATATATTCAAGTTACTTCTATTAATACAAATAATTTACATTCATATGGTATAAAGTATTTGTTGTGGTCTAGTTAGGAGCTAGAATAAAGACACAAGAGTTAAACAAATATATTAACAAAGAGCAGTAGTACAAACATATACAAATGAGAAGGTGACTGGCGAGGTGGTCTTATCAACTGTCCGCTGAGATATTAACTCTCGCTTAAGTGCTGCTATTTTTTGTTGGAAGAGTTCATGCGTGCGTGGTAAATTACCATAAATGAGTTCAAATCCTGGATGAAGTTGTTTGCATTATCACATAATGCTAATACCCTTGGGAAAGGTATGAATCCAATTCTCCCACCAGCTATGGGCAAATAGTAGGGTGGATTGGGCTCTTTAATTGGGCTAGGTAACCAGTCTAGTAGAAGGAAAACTCTGAATTTAAACCTGTTAAAACTCTGCTTAAGAAATTGATCTTGTGTCACATCCTGCTCATGCGGAGGGGTAATAAATATATATATATATGAAAAGGTTAGGTGGAAATCCATTGAAAGCCTTCAACAAGCAGAATATTGCCAAAAATGTTGAGTACATAGATGCAGTCAAAACAGATTGGCAATTGACAGTGTAAGAATTAGATTTGAGGAATCTATGGATTATCTGGAAAATATCCAGACATTTTGAATATCTCAAATGCCCATCTTTCATATCTCATCCAAGTTTTTTTTTTTTTTTTTTGCAATGCATTACATCATGCAGGTCTGTCAGTACCCATTGCAATCTAAATTTGGCTACTTATGATTTATTTTCTCAAAGTTAAAATCACTGTTGAAAGAAGATTTCAGATCATGAATGAGATTAAGGAGAGTATTCTATCTAATACTAATGATTTTCTAGCAGTCACATCAGAAATTGTTATTTTAAAGCAAACAATATGAAAGATCTGTTTGAAAATGTCAACATGGAGGATATTCTTTTTTTAGGGGAATAAAGTTATACCATAGAATATAGACATGAAACTAATCAATACCATACAACATAATCCCCAATAATGCTAACACATTGTTAAAACCAATTACTAAAAAGTATAAATATAAATACACGATATGTATAACTTCCTAACATGTTAGGCATGACATAGCCCCAGACGGGTTGATATGCCTATTGAGGGAAATAAAATTATACCATAGAATATAGACATGAACCAAATCAATACCATACAACATAATCCCCAATAATGCTAACACATTGTTAAAACCAATTATTAAAAAGTATAAATATAAATACACGATATGTATAACTTCCTAACCGTTAGGCATGACATAACCCCAACGGGTTGATATGCCTATTGAGGGAAATAAAATTATACCATAGAATATAGACATGAACCAAATCAATACCATACAACATAATCCCCAATAATGCTAACACATTGTTAAAACCAATTACTAAAAAGTATAAATATAAATACACGATATGTATAACTTCCTAACCGTTAGGCATGACATAACCCCAGACGGGTTGATATGCCTATTGAGGGAAATAAAATTATACCATAGAATATAGACATGAAACTAATCAATACCATACAACATAATCCCCAATAATGCTAACACATTGTTAAAACCAATTACTAAAAAGTATAAATATAAATACACGATATGTATAACTTCCTAACATGTTAGGCATGACATAACCCCAACGGGTTGATATGCCTATTGAGGGAAATAAAATTATACCATAGAATATAGACATGAACCAAATCAATACCATACAACATAATCCCCAATAATGCTAACACATTGTTAAAACCAATTACTAAAAAGTATAAATATAAATACACGATATGTATAACTTCCTAACCGTTAGGCATGACATAACCCCAGACGGGTTGATATGCCGTTAAAATCAATAAACAAACAGACAAACAAAAGATGGGACTCTAACATATGCTATCACCACGGGTTAAAGTGGAACTGGGAGTAATGAAAGTGTTCTACACACTCCCCACAGCTCTAGAACTTGAGACAGCATTAGAGGTCAAACTCAGCATTTTAGTGTCAAACCCAGAGCACCCTATTTTTATGGTGGGGGGAAAGTCTCACTTGTCTGCGGAGAATAAAGTCAGCCTATCATAGGCCCCATTGACAAGACAGTATTTTGCATTTATTCCACAATAAGTAAAGCTTAGTACATAAAAAGTAGCATGAGTAAACACGATTTATGGTTTTTTTTTAATGGAAAAATGAAAATTTTGTTTGATTTAGTTTGTGTTGTTTTATGGCATATCAACCTCAGTGGGTCATCTAATGCCAACAAAGTTTTGAAATAAATCAATTCTTAATGGATGCTCAATTCTTTTATCAACATATTTTTCTATTTAACCCATAGATGGGACCCAAACCAGTATTACTACCATCGGGAAGTCATGTATGTGCGTGGTCAAGTGGTTAGAGTTGAAGGAATTGGACTCGCAGACCCAGTTCAATTCCTTGACGAAGCTGCTTGCATTTCACATAGCACTAATACCCTTGGGAAAGGTATAAATCCAATTCTCCTTCCAGCTATGGGTAAATAGCAGGTAACCAGTCTAGGAGAAGGAAAACTCTGAATTCAAACCTGTTAAACACCGTTTAAGAAATTAACCTTGTTCCACATCCTGTTCGTGCAGGCCTGGCGTTTCCATTTGGCCAAAGGAAGTGTTCTTCCCTTTGGCCAACGCATTAACAATCCTATTGTCCTTGTCCAACAGGCAATGTCCTCTCAATCGCGCGTGAACGATCATAATCACCACTGACCAATGGTCAAGTTCACTCATCTGTAGTTGGTCAGCTTTTACTGCAATTTATCGATAATAAAACGGATTTTATTGTTATGGTTTGGTCAGTGAGATTTGATTCTGTTCTTCACTCGGTCAGTCATGCCAAAACATGGTTATATATATATATATATATATATATAGAGAGAGAGAGAGAGAGAGAGAGAAAGAGAGGGAGTTGGTAAATATATATGTGCTAAAGATTGACGTGACGTAAGAGGAGTGTTGCATGTCATGGACTGCTCAGCCACGTGGTTTCCATCAGAGGTGGCCACTCTAGGCGAACAGATGGCCCCATTGGGCAGAATATTACCCCTCTGTAGAGGTACAGTCGGTGTATTCCGGGCTGACATTAATAACACAAGTGAGTATTGGTATTGATTCAACTCGTTCCCTACAAGCAGAATGTGACACAAAGTCGCAAGTAAGGGACATCAAGCGACGATCAAACACACTATTCAGTAGTAATGGATCTCCGTGACTAGCTTGCTAACCATTACATTAAGATAGGACGGCCTAAATAATCCTACCCGTTTGTCATAGGTTATATGTGACACAAAGTTGCAACTGTAAGGTTCATGGCTATAACTGAACATACAACTCCCACAACGGTTGAGAGACAAAACATTTTATATACTACAGCACATGAATAAACAAGATACATAAGCAATAGAAGTGTACATAAACATACAAGATACAGACAAGATAATATAAAAGTACACATAATATAAAGGTACAGACATGAGACTAAGAATAGTCCATGCAGTATAAATCACTTACAGTGACTAGTGGCCAGCATTGAGGGCCGAAGCCCCAACGAGAAGGGAATGACAATTGTCTAACCCATGTGGGTATCTACGAGGAGAGGTAGAAAAGAGGAAGAGAAGTTTAAAGCAGGCGCTTAAATACCAGAGGTCCCCTAGAGGGTACAAACGGCAACACCGCGGGAAGATAACTCTTCCTGGCAAAGGGAAGATAATCCGCCACAAGTATATGGGATCCAGCCAACCATTTACACCACGATGTGATACCCATAAAACAAGAGAATATATTTAAAAATCTTTAATGGGCATTATTTGCTCGAATTCTTTTAGATGGGGCTTAATAATTTGCATTATTTAGATTTTTCGGACTGCTGTCTTCATCTTTATTATTATATGCACAACGTTTCGGTCGATGTGCATCCAACCTTCTTCAGGTGTTTCTTGTCGAACTGTGGAACCTTCCTGTTGAACTCAGGAGCCTTCATGTCTTAATCGGGAGCTTTTTCGGGATTTCGAAGCGAACCCTTTAGTTAATCCATAGGAGTAGATTGTTGTCGTTCCGTTAAGGTATGTTAAGTTTTCTATATTATGTCCATCAAGAAACACCTGAAGAAGACCAGAAGGCACATTGGCCGAAACGTTGTTTACATGACAATAAATCAAGTAAAGTCAACGGAGTGCCATAAAGTCGGTACCAGCTAGACAGCGAGGGAGTCTATCCTCTTTTCACTAACACTAGGCCAAGGAGACCGTTTTCTGGTGTCGGAAGCGAAGCACCACACGTACCATCAACTCCTCACTTTACCGCACAGATCCCTGTGCTACTCATACGCTGAGTTGGCGAGAGCCGGTATCGAACCCTGGACCTTGTGGCTCTTAGCCGGACGACCTACTGACAGTGCTAAAACGTATAAAGTTACTTTAATAGGCAGTTTGTAGCAAGCTGAATCAGCCACACAGTGAGGGAGTCTAGCTCCCTTTTACTAACGCTAGACCAAGGGGATTGGTATTGACGTCTGAGATGGAGCAGCACACGTAACATCAGCTTCTCTCTTTATCGTCCATATCCCTATGCTGAGCATATTCTGAGAACCCAGAACCTTGTGGATCCTAGTCGGACCATCTACCGACTGAGCTGAAGATACTTTAATGGGCAGTTTGTAGCAAGCTGAATTAGCCAGACAGCGAGAGAGTCTATCCTCTTTTCACTAGCGCTAGACAAAGGAGATTGTTTTTGGATCTGAGGCGGAGCGCCTCACATACCATCAGTTCCCGACTTTATCGCCCATATCCCTGTGCAACTTATATGCTGAGTTATCAAGAGCCGGTGTCGAACCCGGAACCTTGTGGATCCCAGTTGGACGCTCCAACGACTGATCTAAACCGAATAAAGATACTTTAATGGGCAGTTTGTAGCAAGCTGAATCAGTCACACAGCGAGGGAGTCTATCTCCTTTTCACAAACGCTAGACCAAAGGAATTAGTATTGTCGTTTGAGGTGAAGCACCACACATACCATCAACTCCTCACTTTATCGCCCATATCCCTGTGCAACACATATGTGGATCCTAGTCGGACACTCTAACGACTGATCTAAACCGAATAAAGACACTTTAATGGGCAGTTTTTAGCAAGCTGAATCGGCGATGGAGTCTATCCCCTTTTCGTTTGTTGCAAGCTGAATCCGGGTTCAAATCCAGGTTTGGGCTTTTAATTTAATATTGGTGCATCGTTAGATTAATTTCACCGTGCTCTTTGCCTTGATCTTAGTAAATGCGCAATGTTTGATAGAAATATCTGAATATCTAACATCAAAATCCCTGGCTTTGAATCAAGATTTTTTTTCTCCGTTTCCCAGCCCCCGGGCCTCCAAATCAATCAACAAACGGCCACCCACAGAGTCAACCAGGGTAGGACGAGGAAAAATTTATGTCCGATAAACAAGGGAAAACATCTATTGATAAACAGAAACACAGAGAAAGTAGAAGAGATCTTTGTGTATCACAGGAAAGGAAACAAAACGTAAGAAAGATATAATAACAATGAACAAGCGGTAAAGATTTTGCCGAACTCTCTCTCTCTCTCTCTCTCTCTCTCTCTCTCTCTCCCACTCTCTATCTATCTATCTATCTCACCCCATACTCTCTCTCTCAATCTCTCTCTCTCTCTCTCTCTATCTATCTATCTATCTATCTATCTCACCCCATATTCTCTCTGTCTGTCTGTCTCTCACTCACTCACAAACACACACACATACTCTCTCTCTCTCTCTCTCTCTCTCTATCTATGTATCCATCTATCTCACCCATACTCTCTCTCTCTCTGTCTCTCTCTCACTCACTCACAAACACATACACATACTCTCTCTCTCTCTATCTATCTATCTATCTCACCCCATACTCTCTTTCTGAATCTTTCTATCTATCTATCTATCTATCTATCTATCTATCTATCTATCTATCTATCTATCTCACCCCATACCCTCTCTCAATCTTCTCTCTCTCTCTCTCTCTCTCTCTCTCTATCTATCTATCTATCCATCTATCTCACCCCATACTCTCTCTCTCTCTCTCTCCTCTCTGTGTCTCTCTCTCACTCACTCACAAACACATACACATACTCTCTCTCTCTCTATCTATCTATCTATCTCACCCCATACTCTCTTTCTGAATCTGTCTATCTATCTATCTATCTATCTATCTATCTATCTCACCCCATACCCTCTCTCAATCTTTCTCTCTCTCAATCTTTCTCTCTCTCTCTCTCTCTCTCTCTTTCTCTATCTATCTCACCCATACACTCTCAATCTTTCTCTCTCTCTCCATCTCCTCTCTATCTATCTATCCCACCTCATACTCTCTCTCACTCTCTCTCTCTCTTTCTCTCTCTTCTCTCTCTCTCTCTTGTGCTCGCTTTCTCAGTCGCTCTTCTTGTCTAATAAGAATGAACAAGCGGTAAAGATGCCGGGCTCTCTCCCCCTCGCTCTCTCCCCCTTTATCTATCTCTCTCTCTCTCATACTCACTCACAAACACACACATACTCTCTCTCTCTCTCTCTCTCTCACTCGCTCCTCTTGTCTAAATAACAAAGAACAAGCGGTAAAGATTTGCCGCTCTCTCTCTCTCTCTCTCTCTCTCTCTCTCTCTCTCTTACACACACACACACATACACTCTCTCTCTCTCCCTCTTTCTCTTTCTCTCTCAATCTCTCACTCGCCTGCTCTTTCTCAATATCTCTCTTGCTCTTTCTCTCTCTCTCTCAATTTTTCTCTCACCCGCTCTTTTTCAATATATCACTCGCTATTTCTCTGTCTTTCTCTCTCTCCCTCTCACTTTTCTCTCTTTTCTGCTCACTCCTCCGGTCGCTCTCTCGCTCCTCTTGTCTAAATAACAATGAACAAGCGGTAAAGATGTTGCCGTGCTCTCTCTCTCTCTCTCCTCTCTCTCTCTCTCTTTCTCTCTCTCTCTCTCTCTATCTATCTATCTATCTATCTATCTCAATCTTTCACTCGCCCGCTCTTTCTCAATATCTCTCTCGCTCTTTCTCTCTCTCTCTTTCAACCCGCTCTTTTTCAAATATCGCTCACTATTCTCTCTCTCCCTCTCTCTCTCTCTCTATCAATCTCTCTCTCTCTTTCTCGTTCTCCCGCTCTTTCTCAATATCTCTCTCGCTCTTTCTCTTTCTCTCTCTCTCTCTCTCTCTCTCTCTCTCTCTCAACCCGCTCTTTTTCAATATCTCTCTCGCCCTTTCTCTCTCTCTCTCTCAACCCGCTCTTTTCAATATATCGCTCGCTATTTCTCTCTCTCTCTCTCTCTCTCTCTCTCGTTCGCCCGCTCTTTCTCTCTACCTCTCTCTTGCGCTCGCTTTTACGTTCGCTCTCTCGCTCCTCTTGTCTAGATAACAATGAACAAGCGGTAAAGATTTGCCGTGCTTCTCTCTCTCTCTCTCTCTCTCTCTCTCTCTCTCTCTCTCTCCATTTCTCACTCGCCCGCTCTTTCTCAATATCTCTCTCGCTCTTTCTCTCTCTCTCAACCCGCTCTTCTCAATCTCTCTCTCTCTCTCTCTCAACCCGCTCTTTTTCAATATATCGCTCGCTATTTCTCTCTCTCTCTCTCTCTCTCTCTCTCTCTCTCAATCTCTCACTCGCCCGCTCTTTCTCAATATCTCTCACGCTCTTTCTATCTCTCTCTTTCTCTATCTTTAGCTCACCCGCTCTTCTCAAATCTCTCTCTCTCTCTCTCTCTCTCTCTCTCTCTCTCTCTCTCTCTCAACCCGCTCTTTTTCAATCTCTCGCTCGCTATTTCTCTCTCTCTCTCTCTCTCTCTCTCTCTCTCAACTCGCTCTTTTTCAATATCTCTCTCGCTCTTTCTCTCTCTCTCTCTCAACCCGCTCTTTTTCAATATATCGCTCGCTATTTATCCCCCCCTCTCTCTCTGTCGTTCGCCTGCTCTTTCTCGCTACCTCTCTCTTTCGCTCGCTTTGGCGGTCGCTCTCTCGCTCCTCTTGTCTAAATAATCAATAGTAAACCACGGAACACAATAACGTATGTCAAATGATCTTGAATACATTTCTCGTATCGCCAGCGTCGTTTTTCGGCTAATAGAAATAGCCAGAGGTTTTGTTCGCTATATAATCTTTTAGACTTCTCTGTTCTCATCGTATGCTGATCCTTTTATTTTTGTTGTTTGTTTGTTTGTTTCTTTCTTTTGTTTTCAGTTATTGTTTGTTTATTTCTTAGTTTATTTGTTTATTTTTCTTTCTTCTCTCTATCGCTCCTGAAATGAAAAGGAAGCGAAATACTGTAAAGATACGATGAAAATGCCACGAAATAAAGCTACAATGCCCTGCTCCGCGCGACTCTTTTGTCGTGCCAGACAACTCGCGTCGACGTTTCCTGCCCATTGTCTACATACATAAGACAAGAACAACGATTTCACCTTTTGATAACATTGTCCAGCCCGTAGGTACGTACGTCAACCAGGATACATCTTGCTTTCTCTTTAGCTTTTGTTTTTTCTTACTTGCTGTCTTGATTTCAATGAAACCATATTTTCTCATCTTTGATGAATGCGTATCCACTGTCTTCCTTCTTCCTTCCTTCTGTTCTTCTTTCCTTTACGACTTACTTCTTCTTCTTCTTCTTCTTCTTCTTCTTCTTCTTCTTCTTTCTTGCTCTCTTTCGCTTTCTCTACTTTTCTTCTTCTTCTTCTTCTTCTTCTTCTTCTTCTTCTTCTTCTTCTTCTTCTTCTTCTTCTCTCGCTCTCTTTCGCTTTCTCTACTTTCATCACCCCTTCTTCTTCTTCTTCTTCTTCTTCTTCTTCTTCTTCTTCTTCTTCTTCTTCTTCTTCTTCTTCTTCTTCTCTCTCCTCTCTTTCGCTTTCTCTACTTTCATCACCCCCTTCTTCTTCTTCTTCTTCTTCTTCTTCTTCTTCTTCTTCTTCTTCTTCTTCTTCTTCTTCTTCTCTCTCGCTCTCTTTCGCTTTCTCTACTTTCATCACCCCCTTCTCTTCTTCTTCTTCTTCTTCTTCTTCTTCTTCTTCTTCTTCTTCTTCTTCTTCTTCTTCTCTCGCTTTTCTTTCGCTCTCTTTCGCTCTCTTTACTTTCATCCTCCTTTCTTCTTCTTCTCTTCTTCTTCTTCTTCTTCTTCTTCTTCTTCTTCTTCTTCTTCTCCTCCGTCGTCATCGTTCCAATTTCAGCTTACCTATCTTAATTTTCATGACCCAGGTTGTGGGATATATTTTGTACATGTTTTCTTTCATTCATTCTTTCTTTCTTCTTCAACGATTTTTACCTTTGCTTGAAATATTAATCTTTTGCTTTGGGTTTTCTTCTTTCTTTCTTTCTTTCTTTTTCTTCCTTTCTTCTTCTTCTTCTTCTTCTTCTTTTTCTTCTTCTTCTTCCTTCTTCTTCTTCTTCTTATTATTATTATTATTATATTATATTATATATTATTATTATTGGCTTCGTCGGCCAGGTTGTGACATATACTTTGATCTTTTCTTTCTTTCTTCTTTCTTTCTTTCTTTCTTTCTTTCTTTCTTCCTTCTTTCTTTCCTTCTTTTTCTTCTTTCTTTCTTTCTTCTTTCTTTCTTCATTTAACGATTTTTACTTTTCCTTGAAATAATAATTATTGCTCTTTAGTTTCTTCTTCTTCTTCTTCTTCTTCTTCTTCTTCTTCTTCTTCTTCTTCTTCTTCTTCTTCTTCTTCTCTCTGGCTCCTCTCGCTATCTTTCACTCTCTCTACTTTCATCACCTTCTTCTTCTTCTTCTTCTTCTTCTTCTTCTTCTTCTTCTCTTCTTCTCTTCCACATATTTCTATCCTTCCCTTGTTTTCCGGTCCTTTACTTATTATCTCTATAAAGACATCCCTTTATTTGTTCTAAGCTTTCTCACTTCTTTCTTGTTTCGTATTTAAACTTATATAATTCATTTCTACATCACATTCCTTCAATCCTATTTGCTCCAGTTTCTTCTCTTTCTTATAAGTAATATTCATCAGCCTCGTTTTCATTTCTAATTATTTCCTCTTCCTCTGGCAAATAATTCTGTCATTTCTTTTTCGTACTCCATCTTTTCATCTCCCATTTTATTTGTGTCCGTGTTTGTTATCACTATAGCTCAGTCGGTAGAGCGTCGGACAAGGAACCACAAGGTTTCTAGTTCGATACCGGCCCTCGTCAACTTAGAGTATGAGTAGCACAGGGATTTGTGCGGTAAAGTGAGGAACTCATGGTAGGTGTGGCGCTCTACCTCATAGGCCCAAAAAAATCTCCTTGGTCTAGCGCTAGTGAAAAGGGGATGGATTCCCTCGCTGTCAGGCTGATATCGACATTAGGCCACCCGTCGATTTTACTTACTGTTGAACATTTTCAAAACAATAGGATAATCTGATTGGTTTGGTTTGTTTGTTTTACGGCATATCAACCTCAGTGGGTCATTTAATGCCGATAAAGTTTTGAAATAAATCAATTCTTAATGGATAATACAATTTTTTTACAAATACATTTTTTATTTAACCCATAGATGGGACCCTAACAGGTACTACCACTCCGGATCAGAGTGGATTAGGGAGCAATGGTGATGAAGGGGTGCTCCACATTCCCCAAACCTCCAGAACTGGAACCTCACCATCAGATAGAGTTTAACGTCATTCCCAGGGCATGTAGACCCGCAGCCACCGCCTTCTAGCACCCATATGATAAAAAGGGGTTGGGGCTTGCCATAAGGGCAATAGAGTTGGGAAAATCATATAGATGCTAGGGTTGACGTGACCAGCCGATTGATCGGAGGGGGCCTCTCCGACCGCCCGTCTAGCCCAAGATAGGGCCAAAGTGGAGTATTGCATGTCATGAACTGCTCACCCAACTGGGGTCTATCCTTAAGCATCACGGGTCGCCACCCACAGCCAACAGGTCGCTTACCCCTCTGCAGAGGTGCAATCGTTGCATTCTAACGCCCCAGCCGACAGGGCGGAGGATAATCTGAATTTAGCGTTTTGATAAAGCATTGCTTTCTGATGAGAAAAATACTGTTCAGGCAAAGCAATGGCTTGATAAATATTATTCAGACAATACAAAAAAAAAAAAAATTGATAAGATATTCGTTGTCTGGGAAAAGAGAAAGATTTTATACCGATTCCAAAGAACCAGGCAAACTTTGAACGCAGAAGTATTAAATCTCTATAGATATTTTTAATATAAAAAACTCCTTACTAATGATTAATAACCTGATCGATGAGACAGTAGAATACACGGACTACACGTGATGCTTAAAGACAGAATCCAGCTGGGTGAGCAGCAGTCCGTGACATTCAACTCCACTTTGGCCCTTACGTAAGCTAGACGGGCAGTCGAAGAGGCTCGATCAATCGGCTGGTCACGTCAAGCCCAAGCATCTATATGATTGTCCCAACCCTAATCCCCGTTTTGGCTAATCGCCAACCCTTTTTATTATACATGTGCTAGAAAGCGATGGCTGAGAGTCTTAGTGTCCTGGGTATGCATCTAGTGGTGAGGTTCCAAATCTGGAACCCTGGGGATTGTTGGGTACCCTTCATCGCCATTATTCCCTGGTCCATTCTGACACAGAGTGGTAGTAACTGACAGGGCCCCATCTATGGGTATAGATCAAAAACAAATTTTTAAAAAAGTGTTTAAATAAAAATCTTATTATAATGGAGATTGTGGGTTTGTCTGTCTGTAACCGAAAGTATATTACTATACAAGTCACAATTCCTTTAGTTATTTACATCATATTCTCCATGATTTTATTTTTATTTAAACCTCAATTATTAATAAAATTGTTTTACATTACTTACACTGTTGACCATATCTACATACTAATAACATGCAATTGTATTATATATTACAACAAAATAGAGGTTTACAGTATGAATGGGAAGGGCTAATTTGCATATTGATCTTAAAAAAATTGATTTTAATAAATATATGCTTAGTATTATTGATTTCTAATTGTTTGGTTTTATCTTATTGAACATGAGCAAAAATCTCTTCAATAAATCTTAAGAGAAATCCCTTAACAAGAAGAAATAACTGTAATATTATTCTTTACTTCCTATTTTAACTAAACAGTTTAATTAGGAAAATTTACCAAATGAAAGACGGAGTAACGGAAAATGATGGAAGAGTTAGTTTCAAAGTTGTTCTATTTTTCAATCATACCCCCTCTGTTCAAAATCTTTTTTTATCTGCATCTTATTCAGTTTCATTAGCCTTTCTAATTTAATATCATATTTTATTATAAAATTTAACTAAAATACTTGCAACCGGAGGGTGCATATATTTGCTAGTATATATAAAAGAATTGAATACCCAAACAAAAAGGAATAAAAACAACGGTCAAGATGTGGTATACTGTCTTTAAACGCGGTCGTACGGACACCAATGCTGTTGAACGCTCAGGTCACCCACAATCGGCCGTTCTTTGTTGTTGTTGTTGTTGTTGTTGTTGTTGTTCTTCTTCTTTTCTTCTTCTTCTTCTTCTTCGTTCGTCGTCGTCGTTGTTCCAATTTCAGCTTACCTATCTTAATTTTCATGACCCAGGTTGTGGTATATATTTTGTATATGTTTTATTTCTTTCTTTCTTTTTTCTTTCTTTCTTTCTTTCTTCAACGATTTTTACATTTGCTTGAAATATTAATTTTTTTTTGCTTTTTGGTTTCTTTCTTTCTTCTTTCTTTCTTTTTTCTTCCTTCCTTTCTTCCTTTCTTTCTTTCTTTCTTCTTCTTCTTCTTCTTCTTCTTCTTCTTCTTCTTCTTCTTTTATTATTATTATTATTATATTATTATTATTATTATTATTATTATTATTATTATTGGCTTCGTTGGCCAGGTTGTGACATACTTTTATATGTTTTCTTTCTTTCTTTCTTTCCTTCTTTCTTTCTGTCTTCCTTCCTGGAACCCTGGGGATTGTTGGGTACCCCTTCATCGCCATTATTCCCTGGTCCATTCTGACACAGAGTGGTAGTAACTGACAGGGCCCCATCTATGGGTATAGATCAAAAATGAATTTTTAAAAAAGTGTTTCAAATAAAAATAAATATAAAAGAATTGAATACCCAACAAAAAGGAATAAAAACAACGGTTAAGATGTGGTATACTGATTTTAAACGCGGTCGTACGGACACCAATGCTGCTGAAGTCTCAGGTCACCCACATTCGGCAGTTGTTGTTGTTGTTGTTGTTGTTATTCTTCTTCTTCTTCTTCTTCTTCTTCTTCTTCTTCTTCTTCTTCTTCTGTTCATTACTTGCATGTACATTATGAATTTTCTTCTAATGCCAAATATAATAGATTGTGGTATAATATGGCCTTCAATGCATTAGTTTGAGTTTAGATAAACCATCATATAATCTCTCCACCCCTCTATCTGTCTGTTTATCACCCTGTCTGTCTCTATATATGTATATGTAAACTAGGGATACCCAAAATGAGACTAAATTACATCTTTACAAAATGACTTTACACCCCCTAGGAAAAATAATTTACCAAAAATCAGGGAATTATCGGATTTTAATGAAATTTCAGTGTTTATGTATCAATAAATGATCTTTATAATGCATTAGTTATTTTATTTCAAAACTTTCTCATTTTTTTCAGGTCACTTAATTTTGACCCCCCCTATGTTATCCCGGAAAATGTGGCTGATATTAACATTAGGCCACCCCGACGACGACTTATTACTATATTTTACATGAGTGGAGATACCCGGTGTTGCCCGTGTCATCATCCTCATCGTGTCGCGCAAGTATCACGGATATCCATGACAATCTCTCGCCAAACCTCCCTATCATTCATTGTCTCCGGGAGGTTTAGGTTTTTTTAAAATATTTAATTATTTCACATTAGTGACACGTGTTTCAGATCTTCTGATATCTTTTTCAGACCTGAAGAAGATATTAGAAGATATGAAGAATATATAAGAAGATAAAAACACGTGTCGCTAATGTAAAATAAAAAAAAAGATCTTTTAAAAAATATAATATATTTTATTAACCTTTTTTTTTTATTTTTTATAAAATATTTAATTTTCTTCCGTTGCACACATAACAACACTTTTGTCGTATTAGTATTTCAAGATGATCTCTTTATCAAAGGTTTGTGATAAACTGACTGTTATTTCCTTGTCTGTAATCTTTTTGGGGGTCAGTTGGTGCCCTGTCTAGCTGTTACATACCCTTCTCATTACTTACTTCTTACTATTTTTCTTCTGTTCTTTTGACATCTTAAGTTCTTCTAGGTCTCTTCTTCTCTTCTTCGTCTGGAATCTTCTAAGGCCTGGACTTTCTTGGGGACTTCGGGTCTGGTCTTCTATTGGGGATTTCCCTTTATCAGAAGCCCTGTGTCATTGTTAGTTTTTAGAGGTAATAACACCAGACCCCCATTTGCTTTGATCTTACTTTATTTTTAAATCCCCAACTAGACATCTGCGCAGATTAAGACGGGAGCGCGTGTAACGCGACTTACCCTTCCGTCGAGCTCGGCTTCTTGTCTCTAACTGACTGAAACTTACTTACTATCTAAACCGGAAGAACGGTCCTTCTATCTCTCTCTT
>CM042172.1:68349278-68383316 GCA_023376005.1 Doryteuthis pealeii | reverse complement strand
ATCATCTCCACACTTGACGGTAAGCCTCTTAAGCCAGTTAGAACAGTTCACTTACCTAGGTAGTAATATCTCATCCACAGAAAACGATGTTAATACACGAATAGGAAAGGTATGGGCGCCACAAACAGACTATTAGTAATATGGAATCCGATCTCACTGACAAACTAAAGCAACCATTCTTCCAGGTTGTGGTTATATCAGTGCTGCTGTATGGCTGCACCACCTGGACCCTGACAAAGCGCATCGAGAATAAGCTAGATGGGACCTGCACAAGAATGCTGCGAGTAGTCCTGAACAAATCATGGAAGCAGCACCCCGCAAAGAAGCAACTATATGGTCACCTGCCCCCCATCTCACAAACCATCCGGGTGAGACGGACTAGACATACAGGACACTGCTGGAGAAGCGGGGATGAGCACATAAGCGACGTTCTCCTGTGGAAGCCAACACATGGACATGCTAACGTAGGACTCCCGCTAAGGACCTACATTGACCAACTATGCGAAGACTCTGGATGCTGCATAGAGGACCTCCCAGGGGCCATGAGTCATAGGGAAGGTTGGCGAAAGATTTTCATGGATATCCGTGCTGCGTGCTCGACATGATGATGAAGTATTATACATTTTTATCAAAGATTATATATTAGATATTCTAAGACACCATCAGATGGGTGAATATAAAATAATAGTGATTAAAGCAAAAAAAAGTCACAATTTTAAATGCCACAAACTAAAGAAATTAAATTAAAAGTTCATTAAGAAAAGTCATCAAGGTAAAAGATAATGATACAATTATAAAATACACACCTATTATTTTATCTTATATATAATGTTATGATAAATAAAACAGTCAATTAAGAAAATGTACAGCTCAAATTATAAGCCGTACATTCTTCACTGGTTATAATTAGATTTTATTCGGAGTTAATTACTTTGTTGATTATTGAAAAATATATCAATATTTACCTAATGATACACTTTACTTATCGTTTGCTTATAAATCTTCATCAGAATCCTCATCAGTGTCAGCTGACATTTTATTCAAATATCCAAGGTCATCATCATTATCTTATGTCAGATTCACACTCAAAGTTTTCAAGAACACCGACAAGCTGAATTTGGTATGATGTATCCACTGGGAATGCCGACGGGATCGACGCAATTTTTCACCTGCCACTCCATGAGCTTCGGCTTGTGGGTGGTCCCACGTTAATAGGGACTTTGTGCCTGACCCGTACAAGTGGGGTACGCGGTAAATACTATGATGTATCCACTAGTCCAATATGTTATTATACAGACTTTTTACCTATGGTTCTATTCATTGTCATTAATTGATTGAGGTATATCAGGTGTAGTAATACTAGAAGGCGGTGGCTGAGGGTCTACATGTCCTGGGAATGGCGTTAAACTCTATCTGATGGTGAGGTTCAAGTTCTGGAGGTTTCATCACCATTGCTCCCTGGTCCACTCTGACCCGGAGTGGTAGTACCTGTTAGGGTCCCATCTATGGGTTGAATAGAAAAACATGAGTTTATAAAAAAAATGTATTATGCATTAAGAATGAATTTATTTCACAACTTTGTCGGCATTAGATGACCCAGCGAGGTTGATATGCCGTAAAACAAAACAAACCAAACCAAACCAACCTAGAGACCGTAGCCCAATATATCAAACCATTTTGGAATCAGACCGACTCCGTGAACAAATAAAAAAAATATTCCGAGCCGAATCTGGACCCGCAATCCTTCTCTAATAATAAATGCAGATATGTGTGTCAGTGTATCACATTTTTCTACTATACTGATAGAGGCCGTACCCCAACATATCATACCATTTTGGAATCAGGCCAACTCCGTGAGCAAAAATAAACATTCCGATATATCTTATTATAATGGAGATTGTGTGTTTTTCTGTCTGTAGCCGAAACTATATTACTACAAATCACAATTCCTTTTGTTATTTACATCACATTCTCCATGATTTTATTTTTTATTTAAACCTCGATTATTAATAAAATTGTTTTACATCATTAAGACTGTTGACATATCTACATACTAATAACATGCAATGTATTTAAATATACAACAAAAGAGCGGTTTACAGTATGAATGGAAGGCTAGTTGCATATTGATCTTAAAAATTTGATTTAATAAATATGTGCTTATCATTATGATTTCAAATTGTTTTTTTTTCTTATTGAATATAAGCAACAATCTCGGGGATAAATCTTAAAGAAATTCATTAACAAGAAGAAATAACTGTAATATTATTCTTTACCTTCCTATTTTAACTAAACAGTTAAATTAGGGAAATTTACCAATGAAAGACGGGAGTAATGGAAAAATGGTGGAAGAGTTAGTTTCAAAGTTGTTCTATTTTTCGATTTATACCCCTCTGTTCCAAATATTTTTAATCTGAATTCTTATTCATTTTCATTAGCCTTTTCTAATTAATATGATATTTTTTATTATATTAAAACTTAAATACTTGCAACCGGAGGGTGCATATATTTGCTAGTATATGTAATATATGTACACTCCGATATATGCACCTCATGATATTTTTGATTGTGCGATACACTATATATATTTTGTGGGCCTCACTTCAGTGAGGGGGCGCGGTGTGCAAATAAACCGTTGAGGGGAAGGCCCCGAAACGGTGCACATTCTCTCCTGATGACCCCAAAACCAAATACATAACATTTCAAAAACAACAAAAAAGAGAAATCATGGAATTGAACTTCTCGTCCGGTTTTGCTATTGGAACGAGGAGCATTCTACAGCCGCGCTTTCTGGGAGTTTCCTCGTTACTCATCAAAGTAATTTCTTCTGTAATAAAATATCTATTATATGGAAGACTGTGATGTTTCTGTCTGTAAACCGAAACTATATTCTACTCAAGTCACAATTCTCTTATTTTGACATCACATTCTCCATGATTTTTATTTTTATCTAAACCTTAATTATTAATAAAGTCTTACGTTATTAATACTGTTAACTATGTCACATACTGACAACATGCAATTATATTTATATATACAACCAAAATAGCGGTTTACAGTGGAACGGGAAGGCTAATTTGCATATGATATTAAAAAATCGAATTTAATAAATATGTGCTTAGTATTATTGATTTTCTAAACTGCTTGATTTTATTTTAATGAATATAAGCAAACATCTCTTAAATAAATCTAAATGAAATCCATTAACAGATAAAATAACTGTCATTTTATTCTTTACTTCTCTTTAACTAAATACTTAAATTAGAAAAAATAACAATGAAAGATGAGAGTGATGGAAGAGTAAGTTTCAGTTGTTCCATTTTTATTATACTCCCTCTGTTTCAAATCTTTTATTATACCCCCCTTCTGTTTCAAACTTTTTATCTGTATCTATATTTGGTTCATTAGCTTTCTAATTTAATACAATATCTTATACATTAAAACTTAAATACTTGCACCCGGAGGGTGCATATATTTGCTAGTAATATTAATTAAAAAAAACCTAATGAAACTAAATAAGAATGCAGATAAAAAAATTTTAAACAGAGTGGGAATACTAGAAAAATAGAACAATTGAAACTTCCTTTTCCTCCACTCTTCTCTTTTCATTGCTAAATTTTCCTAATTTAACTATTTAGTTAAATTAGGATGTAAAGAATAACATTTCAGTTATTTCTTCTTGTTAATGGATATCTTTTCAGATCTATCCCCTTGATTTTTGCTCATATTCATTAAGATAAAACCAAACAATTAGAAATCAATAATACTAAGCACATATTTATTAAAATCAAATTGTTAAAATCAATATGCAAATAAACCTTCCCATTTACACTGTAAGCCGCTGTTTTATATATATAAATACAATTGTATGTTATCAGTAAGTAGATATGGCCAAAAATATTAATAATGTAAAACAATTTTATTAATAATTGAGGTTTAAATAAAAATAAAATCATGGAGAATGTGACGTCAAATAATAAAGGGAATTGTGACTTGAGTAGTGATATAGCTTCGGTTACAGACAGATACCCACACAATCTCCATTATAATAAGATTTAGCCGTTTTCGAATATCAACCTTATAGCTGACACTATGTATATATTTCCACAGTATATCAGTGGAAGGCGGTCATGCACTCAAAACGTGGTGTAAAAGTTTCCAAGCTAGATTTGCAGACCATGGTTAGTGAGTTAAATTCTCATTGTGTACACCATATTTCTGGTCTTGTGTCACATCTAAGCTAAGCTTAGTAAATAACTAGATACTACAAATAAGGGCACCTCGCTTGGTGTAATGGTTAGCAAGCTAGATTAGCAGACCATTGTTAGTGAGTTCGATTCTCACTGGCTGCCCCATACTTCTGGTCTTGTGCCATATCTAAGCTAAGCTTAGTATATATTTATATTAAGAGTCCCATCTTACCTACCTAATTTTGACTGCAACATGAAAATCTCATTGATAAGTTCAAGCGACAATTCTTGCAAGATTTAGTTGTATCAGTGCTACTGGATGGCTACACCATTTGGACTGTAATGAAGCACCTGGAGAATGAGCTAAGCTTAGTACGAACTTAAACAGATCGTGGAAACAACTCCACACAAGGAAGCAGTTGTATGGCCACTTGTCTCCTATCACACAAACCAGTGGGTAGAGAATATTAGAGGTGTTATTGTTCTTCTTCTTTCTCCTCTTCTTCTTTCTTTTTTATCCCCCCCGTTCTTCTTCTTCTTGTTCTTCTTCTTCTTCTTCTAAAATAATCTTTTTTTCTTCTTTCATTTTTTCTTTCTCTTTTTTCCATTTTATTATATGAACTTCCTTTATCTACATAAGAGTATAATTTGTTGTTGTTGTTGTTGTGTTGTTGCTCTTCTTCTTCTTCTTCTTCTTCTTGCCCATTTTCCATGATAATTTATTATTGTTGTTGTTGTTGTTGTTGTTGTTGTTGTTGTTGTTGTCTTCTTCTTCTTCTTCTTCTTCTTTTCTTCTTCTTCTTCTTCTTCTTCTCTCTTCATACTTACCTTTACATTTATTTTCGAAATGCACTCCCTGACTTGTGATCGTGACTGCTTTTCCTTTCTTTCACTTCCTCCCATTTTTTTTCTTTCTTCTTCTTCTTCTTCAGATTGGAATATTCGTCCAAATTTGACTGCTAATTTATTTGTTTGAATAAACTGGCAATTCAATCAACACTAAAACGAGCAGCACACTCGCACCAACGAACTAAATGGCAACTTCGCTAAAAATAATAAGATAAAAACAGGTCAACGAAGAAATAGAAACATTCAGGCAATCATGTCAAGTTGGACACCACGATATGCTTAAACAGAGAGCAAACAGCAATTTTCTCTATTTCCTTCTCTTTCTTCCTCTGTCTCTCTCTCTCTTTTATATATATATACATAAAAAAGTAAAGTCGGTATCAGCCAGTCAGCGAGGGAGTCTATCCCCTTTTCAATAGGGCTAGGCCAAGGATATTGTTTTAGCATTATTGTTACCGAATTCGACAAAAAGGTTCCCTAGTTCCAAGAAAAGGTTTCCGAGTTCGAAAAGAAACACATGAAAAAGGCCAATGGGCACATATACCGAAACGTTGCGTAGATAACAATAAAGATGAGTACAATAGTCCGATAAATCCAAACAACACAAAAAGTGTTGACATGCTGTAAAATCCAACCAACCAACCAACCAACCAACAACCAAAGAACAAGGCTAAGCCACTCAGTTAAGATCAAATTCATTGGGCAGTGGTAAAAATGTGTTTGATTAGCTCACAGGCGAATATCACCTACCTCTCAGGCTTCATTGTCTATATGTAAATTTGACGGGGTGGCCTAAAGTCGGTATCAGCCAGTCAGCGAGGGAGTCTATCCCCTTTTCAATAGCGCTAGACCAAGGAGATTGTTTTAGCATCTGAGGTGGAGTGCCACATCTACCATCAGCTCCTTACTTTACCGCACAGATCCCCGTGCTACTCATACGCTGAGTTGGCGGGGACCGGTATCGAACTAGGAAACTTGTGGTTTCTAGCCGAACGCTCTACCGACTGAGTGTGCGTGTGTGTGTGTGTGTGTGTGTGTGTGTGTTTCTGGTTGTGTGTGTGTTAAGTTTAGTGACACTGATGAGACGTAAACATCGAGAAACTGTCTATGGATGTGCTCTTCTATATAAGGAATGGAGCACTCTGTGACGGCCTTTACACACAAAGCGATGTGTGTATTAAAACAGTTAAAATTCTGTAAGTGAAGATAGTCTAATGGTTAAGGTTCCGGACTGACACCCAACCCATCGGTTTTCAATTCCGGCTGTAGGTAGCTTGCAAAATGTCTAGTCACAGTGAAGAGACTTGATAAGTCGAAACACGTGTCTGTGGATGACCATACATACACACACACACACACACAACAATATATATAATATATATATATATATATATATATATATATATAAAGATAAATAAATAAAGGAAAGAAAATGTTGAATGGATAAATTGAATTAATTTATCCATTCAACATTTTCTTTCTTTTATTTAGATATTTCCTCTTAATAATATATATATATATATATATATATATATATATATTTGAGATTCTTCGGTATCTATATCCATTTTTTTTGGAAGTACATATATCAGGTTTGGGCATTAGTATGAAGCATTAATGTGACATATTATAATAATGTAGTTATCATAATATATTAATCTGTGATTGAATATCAGAAAACTTGGTTCCTTGAACGGACTATTTCTTTTAGAACAACAAAGAATGAGAGCGTAAGGATTTGGTTTGGCTTATTTTCTTTTACGGCATACCGATCTCGGTGGGTAATTTAATGCCGAAAAAGTTTTGAAATAATTTCATTTTTAATGGATACTCAATTTTTTTATAAGAACATTTTTCTATCTAACCATAGATGGGATCCTAATAAGTAATACCACTCCGGGTCAGAGTGGACCAGAGAGCAATGTGATGAAGGGGTGCTCCACTTTCCTCCAGACCTCCAGAACAGGAACCTCACTATCAGATAGTTTAACGTCATTCAACGACATGAAAACCCTCAGTATCTAAAAAAAGGTACCCGTTTATTTAGATATTTTCATGATTGATTTAGTTCTTCAATAACTTAAGATTTTTTTTACAATTAGTACTAAATCCCAAAATGCTTTTCGAAAAATAAAATTCAAATTTCGTTTTTTTTTCTTGTTTAATGGTATATCAACCTTCGTTGGTTATTCAATGCAAAGTCACCGTGCTACTATTAAAAGAATAGATTGGGATATGAAGGGCCCATGCTTTTACCAAGGGTGTTCGTCCGAAAGTGAACTGGCATTCGAACTCGCTTATTGGAATTCAAATTTGCTTACTACGATGTACCAAACAAGCATGTTTATCACCTACACCATGTGGAGTACCCTTCGCATATGGAGTGTAAGATACATGTCAGGTATTTATTTATTTTTTTTTTACTTACTTATGAAGATCTATAAAGAGTGCCACAGTGATTGCTTTAATTATTGAACTAGAAGTGGCTTCCCGGCATCGCCTGGTTAGGGGTAGCAAAAATTTAATCTCGCAGAGCCATTATTACTGAATCCCAAATTAGATCCTCACAGTATGCCCCATTAAAATCCTTATGTAAAAAAAAGACCTTGCGTTGATCCAGCAACTCTGAAGAGAAAAAAATTAATGTCTACTATTTAGAATATTAAATGCAAAATAAATTCTATGCTGCTATCATTTAAATTTTATTTCTTATTTATCTTCACAAATATAAATCAAATCTCGATAATTTTTGCTCAAAAACTAAGCCCTTGTGATATTTAATGTGTATATATATATTTACATTATCGTTAATTGTTTTATTTTCGAAGTTTCCTCCGGACATACAGATACACACAACTGCCCTTTATATATGTACTAGAAGTGGCTACCCAGCGTCGCCTGGGTAGAGGGGGAGGTAAAACCCTTGTGTATTGATTTGTTTACATTTGAGATTTAAAAATGCTAGACATCTTTAAGTAGAATTTCAATGCTATTTCTATGTATATTTTAATTTTTAAACATTTTCATAATCAAATCTTCATAATTTTTGCACAAAAACCAAGAACCAGTGATATTTAATCTGTATATACATTTACTTTGTCGTTAATTATTTAATTTTCACAGTTTCATCCGGACATACATGCACACCAACTGCACTTTATATATGTACTAGAAGCGGCTACCCGACGTCGCCTGGGCAGAGGGGGGATTTTTTAAAGTTTTTTTTTTCAGATCCATTATTACTGAATCATGAGTTGAATCCTTGTGGGATGCCCCATTTAAATCCTTAAGTAAAAAAAATAGACCTTGCATTGATCCAGCTACTCTGAAAAGAAATATTAATGTCTACTATTTAAAATATTAAATGAAAAAAAAGATCCCTGCTGTTAACTTTAACATTTTATTTTTTAATGATCTTCACGAATATAAACCAAATCTCTATTAGTTTTGCTGAAAAACCAAGCCCTGGTGACATTTAATGTGTATATATATTTACTTAGTCGTTAATTGTTTTATTTTCGATAATATTTATTTTCGATGTATAGATAGATTATATCATTTAATTAGTAAAAATACGAAAGTAAATGCGGTACCACTATTTATTATAAACACTAGCAAATATATGCACCCTCCGGGTGCAAGTATTTAAGTTTGAATGTAATAAAATATTGTATTAAATTAGAAAGACTAATGAAACTAAATAAGAATGCAGATAAAAAGATTTGAAACAGGGGGGTATAATCGAAAAATAGAACAACTGAAACTTACTCTTCCATCGCTCTCGTCTTTCATTGTTATTTTTTCTAATTTAAGTATTTAGTTAAAAGAGGAAGTAAAGAATAAAATTACAGTTATTTCTTCTTGTTAATGGATTTCATATAAGATTTGTTGAAGAGATTTTTGCTTATATTCATTAAAATAAATCCAAACAATTAGAAATCAATAGTACTAAACACATATTTATTAAAATCACATTTTAAATATCAATATGCAAATTAGCCTTCCCGTTCACACTGTAAACCGTTATTTTGTTGTATATATATATATAATTACATGTTACTAATATGTGGATATGGTCAACAGCATTAATAATGTAAAACAATTTTATTAATAATTGAGATTTAAATAAAAATAAAATCATTGAGATTGTGATGTAAATAACAAAGGGAATTGTGACTTGAGTAGTAATATAGTTTCGGTTACAGACAGAAAAAACACAATCTCCGTTATAATAAGATATGAAAATGTATGCGCGATTTTAAGGCTCAAGGACATCTCTTTTCTGAGTTATGAATCGACACAAACATATCAAAACAGACGTGAATTCTTTATATTTATAAATATATTCGTGTGTTTGTGTTGTTATATGTAAACACAGTAAGGTATCTCTTCGCATTGCTCCTGAAATTCGATGTTGTCTTGAAAAAAAATCAGGAAATGAAGAACTGGCCAAGTGAGAACACAGTTAAAATGAAAGCACTAATCGACTTGATGGTGCCCCTTGCAGACTTACAATGTGATGAGATATTTTAACTGAATCCCTTCAATACGAATAAAATAACCTGAAGAAAATAACAAGGAGAAAAAAAAACAAGAAAATTACAGTAATAGTAGTCATTATGAGATAGAAAATGACTCCCATAACAAGATATATCCCCATGAACAACCATGTATCAATAATAATAATAAATAATAATAATAATAATAATAATAATAATAATAATAATTTTTCATCTCAAAGAAAAGGAATTCCAATCTCCAAAAGAATGAGAAAAACATTTATATATACATAAGTAAATTTGAATATAGATAAAAAAACAAAAAACTGTATATATACACACACACTCACACACACACACACACACACACACACACACATATATATATATATATATATATATATATATTATGCATCCAATATATATGTATGTATATATACATATATACATATATATGTATGTTTATATATATATATGTATATATATATACACATAAAATAAATATATGTATACATATAAATATATATTTGTGTATATGCGTATGTATATAAATATATATGTGTGTGTTAGAATATATATATTTATATCTATATGTATATATTTAAGTGCGTGAGTTAATATATATGTATGTTCATGTTTATATATATATATATATATATATATATATATATATATATATATAATTTATATATAATATATATATATATAATCACATACTACATTTTCAAAAACACTTACACAAATGTAAACACACAACACACACACACACACACACACACACACACATATATATATATATATATATAGAGAGAGAGAGATTAACGTACACGCGCAAATATATACATCTAAATATAAATATAAATACACACACACACACACATATATATATATATATATATATATATATATATATATATATATATATATATATATATATTCACACACACACATATACATATATTCATATCCATGCACGCATACACAAATATATATATGTGTGTGTGTGTGTGTGTCTGTGTGTGTGTGTATGTGTGTATGTGTATGTGTCCGTGTGTGTGTGTGTGTGTATGTGTGTGTGAGTCTGTGTGTGTGTGTGTGTGTGTGCAAAGAAAAATCTCATAAACATTTATTGCCCAATATGCTATTAGTAAAGACTAAATAAAATCTGTTTTTTTTTGTTTTTTTTTTTTTTAAGAAATAAGTGACTTCATCTGAAAATAAAAGAAACATAAAATTTGTAATTTTTTTTTCTTTTTTTCTTTTTTTCAATTTTATTCAAAAGAACTCTGTCAGTTGGGAAAAATATATTGAGAAAAGATGAAAAAAAAAAAAACATTAAAAAAGAAAGTAATAAAAACCACAATAAAAAAATCAACACCAACAATAAATGACCTGTTATAGTAAAATCCATTTTCAATGATTCTTTTAAATTTATTTTTCAGCCTGCGTCCTCGCTGTTCATTTCCTTTTAATATAGAGACGATAAACCAGCTCAAAATAGGGATGTACTTTTTTTTCCATATAACTATATAAATGTATACGTATGAATATTATATATATATATATATATATATATATATATATATATATGAAGAGAGAGAGAGAGAGAGAGACAGACAGACAGACAGGCAGACATGCAGGCCGGCCGAGAGTGGGATGAGTGGTTTGGTCATTTAAATATAAGTAGTTAAATAGGAGAGAATGGCTATTAGGCCTATAACTATATGATTTTGTATGAATTTAAAGTTTCTGCTATTCATCTACACGCGCCCACACCCACACAGTATATGTAAACACACACATACATATACATGTATACACACACATACACACACACCCACACAGTATATGTAAACACACACATACATATACATGTATACACATACAGTCATATACATGTATACACATACAGTCATACACACAACGCCCATGAACCCCTCCCTTACATATATAAGAGCATCCAAAAAACAAACTACCTCATAGAGGTTCTTCACGGAACAAATGGACATGCTACTATTAAACACACTCGCCTACCCGGATTTTAACAGCATGTTAAACCCACTATAACACTTGAACATTTATAAATCTTCTATAATGCTCCCTTTCTAATAATGTATCAACAATTTCTTCCAATAATACATTTTCTCCTGAAGATGACCGAAGGTCGAAACTAGTTGAGATTAAACAACATACAAGAAATATTCCTGATTGTCTTAATAATAATTTTTGTTCACACTATATATATATATATATATATATATATATGTGTGTGTGTGTGTGTGTGTGTGTGTGTGTGTGTATGTGTGTGTGTGTGTGTGTGGAGAAAAGTTGACAAACACGGGATGTTATGGAAACTAGATGTTTATTGTCGACGATGCAACGTTTCGGTCATTTAGACCTTCTTCAGGACGAATATAATTCTTGCTTCAATGAAGGACATTTTCAAAATGGTGACAGCAGTAGGTTGTCAGTAGGGGCAGGGGTGGTTGGAGTGGATAGTGGATTTTCTTCTCTCTGGATGGGGAGTGTTTATATGGTGATGCAGGTATGGGTCCAGAATGTTGGATGATGGGGATGGGTCACGGTGAATATGTATATATATATATATATATATATATATATATAATATATTATATATTATATGTGTGTGTGTGTGTGTGTGTGTATTTGGGCAGCATTTTTTCATTTATGCTTGTTGAATTAAACAACAGACACATCTCCTGTTTAACAATTTTATTTTTGATCTTTTCGAATTTTCTGGCCAAATTTTTAATATTTGGGTGGAATTCGTGGATTAGTCCACCAAAGTTCATGTCCCGAGTACTTTCGGCACTTCGGAGTACCATCATCAGGGGTGATGCGTTCCAGTTTTTCAAATTATATTGGATGTGGAGGCTGGAAGGAGGAGAATTGTTGGATATATATATATATATATATATATATATATATATATATATATATATATACTCTGCATGTCTCTCTTCATATATATATATATATATATATATATATATATATATATATATATATACATATATTCTGTCTCTCTTCATTATATATATTTATCTATCTGTTTATCTCTCTATCTCTCTCTCTCTCTCTCTCTCTCTATATATATATATATATATATATATATATATATATATATATATATATATTCTGTTTTGTCCGTATGCGTCATTCTTATTGAAATGATTTAATCATTCAGCAGAATGGCAAATGCTGATTTTCCAGGCCATCTCACTACATACTGGCAATCGTGATTATTTCTTTGATGTTTCTCTAAAAACGATACACTGCTCTGTTACAAGTTTCAATTTAGCTGGCTCGATGTGACTGGATGGATTTGAAAGGGGAAGACATCTAAGTGCGCCAACATGGATGAAATAAACGTTGTACTGTTGAATATACAAAATTAAGATTCAGCCTAGCGAAAAATTATCAAATTCCTAGCCCCAATGAAAAACACATCAAGTAGATGGATATTTAGCAACACGGCAGAATGTCGAGAGAGAGAAAAAATGGTAAGAAGAGAGGCAAGAAATATTGAATATCTGGACTTTACCCTGAAAGAAGCAATATTAACCAGCAACAACAAGAATCTCTCAGTTCCTGAATTTTTTTTTTTCTTCTACCGGCAACAACACCAACGGCCACTTAGAAATGTCTAAACCAAGGATAATTCTCTGATAAGACGGTAAACATTCAAATAACAGTTTTAATACAGACGGTGGGATACTGTAGAAGATCCTGCCACCCCTGACGAGACACAGTGTTATTGTAAGAAAACAAGAAAGCAAAGAAAGAACACACACAAAAAAAGCAACAAAAAAACAAACTATTACTGTCTACTTAATCGCAGCTGTAAACCGAACAATATTGAATATTCTATGATGGCCTGTCGCTGTGTCGAATATCAGAAAGTATTTTGTATTCTCTGATCAGGGCAACTGTCGAGTTTTGTCCCAAACAAGAATAGCGTCGTGTTTGTCACGAAACCTTTTAGAATTTTACTACTACTACTACTACTACCTCTACTACTACTACTACTAACAGCAACAACAACAACAACACCACCACCACCACCAACAACAACAATAATAATGATAATAATGATGATGATAATAATAATAATAATGAAAAAAACACATATAATACTATTACTACCACTAATAATAATAATAATAGTAGTAATAATGAAAAAACTCGCACATACTACTACTACTACTACTACTACTACTACTACTACTAATAATAATAATAATAATAATAATAATAATAATAATAATAAGGATAATAATAATAATGATAATAATAATAATGATAATTATGATAATAATAATAATGAAAAACCCACATATAATATTATTACTACCACTAATAATAATAATAGTAATAATAATAATGAAAAAATCGCACATACAACTACTACTACTACTACTAATAATAATAATAATAATAATATTAATATTAATGATAATACTAATAATGAAAAACCCATATATAATACTATTACTACCACTAATGGTAATGATAGTAATAATGATAATAATAATAAACTCGCATATACTACTACTGCTACTACTACTGCTACTGCTACTACTACTACTATAATAATAATCAAAAACCCACATATAATACTATTCCTACTACTAATAAAAATAATGGTAATAATAATGATGAAAAACTCGCATATAATAGTACTGCTACTACTACAACTTATAATAATAATAATAATAATAATAATAATAATAATAATAATAATAAGATGGTATATGCACAAGCCTGAATCTGTCCTGGAGAATGAGACACACAACATTCTCTGGGACTTTGAGGTACAGACGGATCTCCTAATCCCAGCTAGGAGACAGACTTAGTTTTGATTGACAAAAAGAGGAAGACTTATCATCTCGTGGATTTTGCCGTCCCGGCCGATCACAGAGTGAAAATGAAAGAGAGCGAAAGATCGAGAAATACTTGGACCTTGCCAGAGAACAGGGAAAAGTGTGGAAAATGAGTGTGAAGGTCGTACCAATTGTAATAGAAATGTGAATTGTAATGGAATGATACCCAGGGGGCTGGAAGAGTCTGGATGAATTGGAAATCAGAGGAACGATCGAGACCATCCAGACTACAGCATTATTGAGATCGGCTGGAATACTCAGAAGAGCCATGGAAACCCGAGGAGACTTGCTGTCACTCAGCCTCCAGTTAACCACCGGCTACGGCAGGTTTGACAAACTCGAATGGAATGAAATAATAATAATAATCGTAACCGTGCTTAAAGAGTCCAGTCCACTCTACTGTTTACCCATAACTGGAGGGAAAATAATTGGATGCATATTTTCAAGTCACGCTGAAAGCACCGGTTCCCACAAGATCTCCGATGTTAAGCAACGATAAGCCTGTTCAATACTTAATTGGGTGACCATTTAAGCAACAGTCGATACTCTAAGTAACCTGAGTCCTTTGTTTTTCAGAATGACTTTATTCGGCATTAAATGACCCGAAAATAGGTTTGACAGACCGTAAAACAAAACTACCCAACTCATCCAGGATTTGAAATCGTGAAGCCGAGTCTATTTTCATCGACGATAACAAAAGACATCGCATCTCTACAATGAATATGACGATAAAAGTAAATACGAGGGGGAGTCAAAGAGTAATGCCATTTTGTTTAGGACAGGTATAATTACCAACACAGGATCATGGATCATACATCAAAATGAAACTGGTCCTCTGTGGATCACATCCTAACTTCTCCACATAGGTGTCAAAAAGTAATGCCATTTTATTTAGGACAGGTATAATTACAACACAGGATCATGGATCATACATCAAATGAAGCTGGTCCTTTGTGGATCACATCCCTACTTCTCCACATAGGTGAGTCAAAAAGTAATGCCATTTTATTTAGGACAGGTATAATTACCAACAACAGGAACATGGATCATACATCAAAATGAAGCTGGTCCTTGTGGATCCCATCCCCACTTCTCCACCTAGGTGAGTCAAGGAGTAATGCCATTTTGTTTAGGACAGGTATAATTACCAACACAAGCATGGATCATACATCAAAATGAAGCTTGTCCTCTGTTGATCACATCCTACTTCTCCACATAGGTGAGTCAAAAAGTAATGCCATTTTTTTGGGAAAGGTATAATTACCAACACAGGAACATGGATCATACATCAAATGAAGCTGGTCCTCTGTGGATCCCATCCCCACTTTTCCACCTAGGTGAGTCAAAGAGTATGCCATTTTGTTTAGGACAGGTATAATTACCAACACAGGCACATGGATCATACATCAAAATGAAGCTGTCCTCTGTTGATCACATCCCTACTTCTCCACAAAGGTGAGTCAAAAAGTAATGCCATTTTGTTTAGGGAAAGCTATAATTACCAACACAGGAACATGGATCATACATCACAATGAAGCTGGTCTTCTGTAGATCACATCCCCACTTCTCCACATAGTCACCGTTTCTCTCAATAGCAATGTTCCACCTTCGAATGAGAACATGTATCCCTGACCCGTAGAATTCTGTTGACTGTTGTTTGAACCACTTCTTCGCAATAATTTCACTTCCTCGCCACTGAAATAATGTTTGCCTCTCAAGCCCTTTTTCATGGGGTCGAACTGATCATAGTATGTAGGCGCGAGTATAGAGGGTGTGGTAAAATTGTCCACTCGAGTGAAGCGATTTTCTCCCTTGCCCTAATGCTTGTGTGTGGTCGAGCATTGTCAAGCAGAAGGAGGACATTGTCGATTGTCAAGTTGGGTCTTACCCATCGGATTCTTGCTCTGAGCCTCGTTAGGGTCTCAATATAGACCTTAGATTTATAATAAAAATGTCACACGAGATAAAGAAAATGGCATTACTTTTTGACTCACCCTCGTATATGTACATACTATGTTAAACCTTTCTTTCATGTTATTTTGAGAACGTTATTTGGTTTATAAAATGTGTAGGCTGAAAAAAGCTCAACCAAAGATCGGAAAAAAGGAATTTCCAAGCATGTGCATTGTACCTTTGAATGGACAAATGTTTAAATATGCAAAAGGTAAGTGGACTGTTCTCAGGTAGATTTTTATTGTTGGTATTGCAAATTCCTAAGGCATAAGGAAAAAAGTATAAAATAAATCCGGAAATTGAAAAAAAAAATGTAAAATCTACAATATAAAACAAGAAAGCAAATGCTTTTTAGTAAAAACTAAAACAAAAACCAAGACTATATAAATATGATATGGACTGAAAATTTAAACAGAAGCCGTAGAAATAAATAAAAAATTCAAGGAAGTAAAACAAGATACAAAAACGAAATAGTAATTTTCGAAACTGAGAAAAAGTTAAATAAAATAAAATAAAATAGAATAAAAATAATTAAATAAAGTATAATTAAACATAATTAACATAATTAGCCAATGATAAAAATGACACAAAAGAAAATACAGTGGGACCTTGACTCACGAATGTTTCAACTTACGAGTTTCCCGAGTTATGAGCTGTCACTCGGTCGATTCTTTTTGCTTTGTGTTTGGAGCTAAAAGATTCGAAGGACAAGCAAGCTTCAGATACGCTTATGCTAATAAGTTCATTAAAACATGTTATGGCTACTCGTACAGGAGAAGGAATACTTTGACATCTAACATCATAAACGTGCGAAGGGGTTGATATATATATATATAATATATATATATATATATATATATATATATATATATATATATATAACAGGAAGGGAGGGGTTAGATACTTGTATATATATATATATATATATAATATATATATATATATATATAATATAATTAGCAAATGATAAAATGACACCGTGGGATCTTGACTCACGAGTGTCTCAACTTAAGAGTTTCCCGAGTTATGAGCTGTCACACGGTCGATTTTTTTTGCTTTGTGTTAAGAGCTAAAAGATTTGAAGGACAAGCAAGCTTCAGATACGCTTATGCTAATAAGTTCATTAAAACATGTTATGGCTACTCGTCCAGAAGAAGGAAAACTTTGACATCTAACGTCATAAACGTCCGAAGGGGTTGATATATATATATATATATATATATATATATATTCATATTCAATCGTTATTATACAGCCGTTAGAAACAAAAAGTATGTTACAAACATACACAACCTATCAAATATCAGAAATCTCACATGTACATATTAATATTCTTACAGAATATGGTTAATTAATGCCTGAAGAAGAGATCAGAAGATCTGAAACATGTGTCGCAAATGTAAAATCATAATAAAAAATTAAGTAAGGAGAGGAAAATAAATTAAAAGAAAGATAGAAAGAAAGATAGAAAGAAAGAAAAAAAAAGAATGTACACGTGATTGAAAACAAAGAAATAAAGAATGAAAGGTGTGTGTACGTGATGGAATGGCATGGATGAAGTAAGGAAAAAAGTAAAGGAAAGAAAGAAAGAAAGAAAGAAAGAAAGAAAGAAAGAAAAGGAATGTACGCATGATGGAATAGAAAGAAAAAAGAAAGAAAGAAAGAAAGAAAGAAATAGAAAAAGAAAACGTATTTGTTTTGGAAAGGTTGGGAGTAAGGAAATTAAAATAAAGTAAAAGAAAGATAGGAAGCAAATAATAAAGAAAGAAAGAAAGTAAGAAAGAAAGAAAAAAAGAAAGAAAGAATGTACAAATGATTGAAAACAAAGAAAGAAAGAATGAAAGGAAATTTATACGTGATGGAATGACATGGATGAAGGAACGGAACAAAGTAAAAGAAAGAAAGAAAGAAAGAAGAAAGAATGAAAAAAAAAAAAGAATGTACGCATGATGGAATAGAACGAAGAAAAATAAAGAAAGAAAAATAAAAAATGTATGCATGATGGAATAGAAAGAAAGAAAGAAAGAAAGAAAGAAAAAGAAAGAAAGAAAAAGAAAGAAAGAAAATGTACACGTGATTGAAAACAAAGAAATAAAGAATGAAATAATGTATACGTGATGGAATGGCATGGATGAAGTAAAGGAAAAAAAGAAAGAAAGAAGAAAGAAGAAAGAAGAAGGAAAGAAAAAGAATATATGCGTGAAGAAATAGGAAGAAAGAAAGAAAGAAAGAAAGAAAGAAAGAAAGAAAGAAAGAAAAATATATGCGTAATGGAATAGAAAAAAAGAAGAAACAAAGAACGAAAATACACTCATGATGTAATTGTCTGTAGAAAAGAAAGGAAAAAGAAAGAAAAAGGTGTGGGTGTTATGAAATAAGAGAAAGAAAGAAAGAAAGAAAGAATGAAAGAAAGAACATGTAATCATGATGGAATTGTATGGAGGAATGAAAGGAAAAAGAGTGAAAAAAGAATGTAGGTGGGATGAAAGAGAAAGAAAGAAGGAAAGAAAGACAGTAAATGTAATCGTAATTGAATAGTAGGAAAGAAGGAAAGGAACGAGAAATAAATAAATACGTGTGATGACATAAAATACAAAAGAAAGAAAGAAAGTAACTGTATTTTTGATGGAATAATATAGAGGAAGGAAAAGGAAAAGAAATAAAAAAAGAAAGAAAACAGAGGGTAAAAAAATGAAAATAATTATTGATCATATTTAATAGGGAGCCAATATGAATCGTTTTTCGTGTTATTTATCTAGAATACTCAGCTGGTGGGTGTGGCGGAGGGGGAAACAAGGACAGATTATGAATAATAAAATAAAACCTTTGTTCTGACCAAAATTGTCATTTTTTATTTTATTTTATGCCCCCACCCCCACCCCGTCGTCAACGTTTTAGATGAATTTTCAGTTCAGTAAAAAAAACACAAACAAAAAACCTAAAAAAAACCCAAAAAGCTCCCCCCTAAAAAAAACAGAGCAAAAAAAAAAATAAAGCAAAACAAAACAAAAAAACAACACAACCTCCAACACCCTCCCAAAAACAAACAACACAACCCCCCCAAAAAAAATAAAGCAAAAATACAACAAAAAAAGAACAAAGCAAAAAAAAAAAAATAAATAATAAATAAAGCAAAGAGAACAAACATAGAAACAAAACAAAAAATAACCTCCCCCCAAAAAAAAAATAAAATAAATCAAAACAAAAAAAACAAAAAACAAAGAAACAAAATATACGGAGGTGTGGTTGATCGAGTGGTTCGGCAAAAATTGCCCGTTCAAAAATATCACCTCTAGCTTTCGTTAGAGTCCAAGTGGTGCAGCTGTACAGTAACATTAGCACGGCTACAGCTTAGAAGAATTTTGTTTTTATCTTATGTGTATTTGCCTCTCATCCCACTTATGAGGGCGTGACACAAGGACATTTTTATGTAGGCCCGCCCACTAGCCGAAGCTCATGGATAGAAAGCACAAAAAATGCGTTGATACTGTCAGCATTCCCCCTCAAGGGGTGCGCCTCAGGCACTGGGCAATAAACCCAGCCTTGTCCCTTTAAATCAAGAGAGCAGGTGTTCCCTGGGGGGGGGATAGCCCCCTGGGATCAACAATGTTAATTAATAACACAGGTCCAATGGTCGAAGCACACCAGACCCCCGCCCCGAAGGACAGGTTGTTAATGAATTATCCTATAAAAATTTAATAATTGACACTACTCCATCGTGTCTTAACCGTAATGGAATGAGTCTTTTAATTTTTTTTCTATAGGATCAATGTTCTTGGGAAACTTATAAACCCAGTAATTCGCACTCCAGCTTAGAATGAAGTGTAGGGTCGACTGGGCTCTCTAATCTTGGTCAGGTAACCAGTCTAAGAGAATGATAACTCTGAATTTAAACCTGTTAAACTATGCTTATGAAATTGACAAGAAGAGAACTTATCATCTTGCGGACTTAAGCGTTACCGTGAATAAAAGAGTAAAAATCAAAGAAAACAAAGTAATAAATAAATACTTAGACCTTGCCAGAGAACTGAAAGAAAATGTGTAACATGAGGGTAACGCTTATCTCAATTGTAGCTCGTCCCCTGGGCACGATTCCCCAGGATTGGGAAAATAGTATGGAGGAATTGGACATCAGAGAAATGATCGAGAGTATCCAAATGTTATATACTCCTCACTCATGTTGCGGGTATATAAAAAGTCCTTTAACACAGAGAGAGAGAGAGAGAGAGAGAGAGAGAGAGAGAGAGAGAGAGGAGAGAAGAGAGAGGGGGGAAAGATAGGAAAAAATAACAAAGAAAGAAAGAAGAAAAGAAAGAAGAAAGAAAAAATATACACGTGATTGAAAACAAAGAAAGAAAGTATTATTTGTATTATTCAGACTATTGTCCTCGTCTTCATTGTTATCTGTACAACGTTTTTGCCGATGTACGTTGAATAAAAGAGTGAAAGTCAAAGAAAGCAAAATCATAAATAAATACTTAGACCTTGCCAGAGTACTGAAAGAAAATGCGTAACATGAAGGTAACGCTTATCTCAATTAAATAGTTCGTCCCCTAGGCAGGATCCCTCAGGATTTGGGAAATAGTCTGAAAGAATTGGAAATCAGAAAAATATTCGAGAGTATTCAAATGTTATATACTCCTCACTCATGTTGCGGGTATATAAACAGTTCTTTAACAGAGAGAGAGAGAGAGAGAGAGAGAGAGAGAGAGAGAGAGAGAGAGAGAGGGAGAGAGAGAGAGTATGTCTGTATGAGTCTGAGACCTAATGTAAAAATAATGGTTTTAATTTTTCATGAAAGGGAGTGAATGAGAAAGATAGATAGATAATAGATAGAATAGAGAGAGAGAGAGAGAGAGAGAGAGAGAGAGAGAGAGAGAGAGAGAGAGAGAGAGAGTGGAGGGAGAGGGAGAGAAAGTAAAACATACATTTGGAAGCGACATACGATATGTATTTACCAACCCCTCTACACAAGCAGGATGTGACACAAGGTGACTTTTTAAGCGGGGTTTAAGTAGTTAGTATCAGAGTTAACAGAGAAATAATGGGACGAAACACGGGTGTTAAGAATAAGAGGAAAAGTTTACAAAGCAAAGATACAAGGTGAACAGAGACATTAGCAATTGCTGGGTTGAATTAACAAGTTCCGTGAGATCTCGTTGTCTGATGTCTCTTTCTAGAAAAATTTAGAAGGAAGGGGCATAGAGAGGGAGATAGATTGACAAATAGATAGATAGAGAGAGAGAGGGGGTGTAGATAGATAGATACAGAGACAGCGACAGAGACAGAGAGATGCATAGATGCATAACTTACTTTATTCTCTGGCCGTTCGTGTGATGTCTAGCTTTTTCCTATTTTGTTGGCTGTTCGTCTTTGATTCATTTTCTTAATCTTTTTGCCAAGACATGCATCAACCAACAACACCATGTTATTCATTTAAGACTTTTATTCTTAACTAAACTTCTTTCTCTAATTAAACACAGCACGCGAGTGCAAGTGATCCCATCTAAGTCAAGACTGTTGTAAAGAAGTTGATCACTAAGATTGTCCTCTCTCAAGAATTCTGAAAATTCTTTTCAAATGATATGTTGTTTATTTTCCTTTGTAAAAATAAATTATTTAATGAAATAATTATTTCAACTAATGCTGTCTTCTTAATTTTCTTACGTTTTATACTTGTTGAAATTGAACTTTCCTTTTAACTACGCCTTTCCAAATTCCTTTAGTATTTCCCTTGATAATTTTTTGTTATGCCTGACTGATTTTACTGATAGCTGTGAAAAGATATAAATTTCTACCTTCTTCCCATGATAAGATTTGAATACATAAGATTTAAATAATTTTTCTCATTGTCCTTATGTTTATTGTTCCCGAATTCGACAAAAAGGTTCCCTAGTTCCAAGAAAAGGTTTTCCGAGTTCGGAAAGGTTTTCGAGTTCGAAAAGAAACACATGAAAAAGGCCAATGGGCACATCTACCGAAACGTTGCGTATATAACAATAAAGATGAGTACAATAGTCCGATAAATCCAAACAACACAAAAAGTGTTGACATGCTGTAAAATCCAACCAACCAACCACCAACCAACCAAAGAACAAGGCTAAGCCACTCAGTTAAGATCAAATTCATTGCACAGTGGTAAAAATGTGTTTCATTATCTCACAGGCGAATATCACCTACCTCTCAGGCTTCATTGTCTATATGTAAAGTCGTCGGGGTGGCCTAAAATCGGTATCAGCCAGTCAGCGAGGGAGTCTTCTCCTTGTCTATATTGTGACAAGATCAAGGAGATTGTTTTAGCATCTGAGGTGGGGCGCCACACCTACCATCAGCTCCTTACTTTACCGCACAGATCCCTGTGCTACTCATACGCTGAGTTGGCGAGGACCGGTATCGAACTAGGATCCTTGTGGTTTCTAGCCGAACGCTCTACCGACTAAGCTAACCCGGCCCCCATGTTTATATGTCTGTATCAGTTGCTATGGTGACTAATGCATTGTAAAGGTGTTCGGTGAGTCATTTAATGTCGACAAAGTTTTTAAATAAATTCATTCTTAATGGATACTCATTTTTCTTAATAAACATATATTTCTATTTAACACATAGATGGGACCCTAACAGGTACTACCACTCCGGGTCAGAGTGAACCAGTGAGCAATAGTGATGAAGTGGACAGGAAGACTCTCAGCTATCGCCTTCTAGCACATATATGATAAATGGTGTTTGACACCTGCAAGAAGTAAATGAATAATCCTCTCTGCAAACAATTATAGCTTCAAGGAACTATTTTAATATATTTCTGCAGCTTTGTATGTATTAACTTTACACCTATGTTATCAATCAAGCCACATTGTAGTAGTAGTAGTAGTAGTAGTAATAATAATAATAATAATAATAATAGTAGCAAACTAGCACAACGAGAATACAAAACTAGACATGACTGGGTTGGGAAGGTGATCCACTGGGAATTAGGCAAACAATTAAATTTTGACCATACAACAAAATGGTATATGCATAAACAAGAATCTGTTCTTGAGAACGAAACGCATAAAATTCTCTGGGACTTTGAAATAAAAACGGATCACCTTATCCCATTAAGAAGACCAGACCTAGTATTGATAAACAAAAAAGAAAGAACTTGTCAACTGGTGGATTTTGCAATGCTAGCAGATTACAGGGTTAAGCTAGAGGAAAATGAAAAAATGGACAAATATCTGGACCTTCACAGAGAACTGAAAAAGTTATGGAATATGAAAGTCAAAGTGATACCAATTGTAGTTGGTGCACTTGGAACAGTCCCAAAAGGATTAGAAAAAGGTTTGGAATGTTTGGAAATCAAAGGAAGGATTGAAACCATTCAGAACACTACACTGCTGCAATCTGCCAGAATACTCAGAAGAGTCCTAGAGACCTGAGGAGACTTGCTGTCACTCAGACTCCAGTGAAAGGCCATCAGCTAATGCTGATGTGAAAACTCAAAAGGAGTAAATAATAATAATAATAATAATAATAATAATAATAATAATAATAATAATAATAATAATCTGGACCTTGCCAGAGAACTGAAAAAGTTATGGAATATGAAAGTGAAAGTTATACCAATTGTGGTTGGTGCACTTGGAACAGTCCCAAAAGCATTAGAAAAGGGTTTGGAAAGTTTGGATATCAGAGGAAGGATTGAACCATTCAGAACACTGCACTGCTGCAATCTGCCAGAATACTCAGAAGAGTCCTGGAGACCTGAGGAGACTTGCTGTCACTCAGACTCCAGTGAAAGGCCATCAGCTAATGCTGATGTGAAAACTCAAAAGGAGTAAATAATAATAATAATAATAATAATAATAATAATAACTGGACCTTGCCAGAGAACTGAAAAAGTTATGGAATATGAAAGTGAAGTTATACCAATTGTGGTTGGTGCACTTGGAACAGTCCCAAAAGCATTAGAAAAGTCAGAGGAAGGATTGAACCATTCGCACTGCTGCAATCTGCCAGAATACTCAGAAGAGTCCTGGAGACCTGAGGAGACTTGCTGTCACTCAGACTCCAGTGAAAGACCATCAGCTAACACTGATGTGAAAACTCAAGAGCATCCGCCCTGAAAAGTACTTCGTCAGTCAACCTCAGTGCAAATTGTGACACACTTTTCTATCCACCTCGAAATATTTCCCGCTCAGCCACAACACTCACCATCGGCACCGAGACTCTGTAGGTTCTTTCCGGCGTCGCCATGACCGTTTGAATTTCTATATTTTCGTCCTCAGTGATTAATAGGAAGCGTCTAATCCGTTTACCCAATTTCTGAATTATGTATTCCAATTATATTCAAGCAGATGACAATTGCACGACAAGTGTACTGGGTCAGAAAAAGATCAATATGTGCCAGAATTCACTTCCGTTTAGACGCCATTTTTTTTTCTCCAAAAAGACGCCATTTTTTTTTTCTCCAAAAAGAAAAGAAAGATGGTTTCTTTATAAGTTTTATTTGTTTTTTTGTTGTTTGTTTTTTTGTTTTGTTTTTTAATTCGTTCCTTTTTTATTTTTTATTTTTATTATCATCAATTATTTCTTTCTTACTCTCTGTCTAATTTCTTTGTATTTCCCTCCATTTTTTTTTTCTCCAGAAAGAAAAGAAAGATGATTTCTTTATAAGTTTTATTTGTTTTTTATTTTATTTTTATTTTTTTGTTTTTGTTTTTTAATTCGTTCCTTTTTTTTTTTTATTTTTATTATCATCAATTATTTCTTTCTTACTCTCTGTCTAATTTCTTTTTATTCCCCTCCATTCTTTTTTTTTTTGTTAATTTTTTTTTTTTGTTTTTTATTTTATCCCTAAATTTTTTCTGAACTGTCCATGAATGAAAAAAAAAAAAAAAAAAACCCAAACCACAAAAAACTTACAAAAAAAAAAGAAAAAAGACATCGACTCCAACAATATTGTCTGTGTCTGTCTATCGTCTGGTTTTTCAATCAATTTTCGCATTTATTATTATTATTATTATTATTATTATTATTATTATTATTATTATTATTATTATTTGAGCCGAATTATCTCTTTATTTAATCTACTGAATGCGAGCGTACGTATTCCCACTCTTCGGAAGTATGAATATATAAAAGTTAAAAAAAAAAAAAGTTTGGACATTGAAGTTGAAACGTTTGTTAAGGGCCAAATGAATTCAACACATTTTTCTTTGTCGTCTAAGTTAAAGCCACTACTGCTACTACTACTACTGGTACTACTACTAGATGCACAAGGCTTTAGGCCAGTCCAGCTTAGAACCGAGAGATGACATAGACAGACTATATGTCATGAAAAGAAGGAGGCAGTGAACTCGTCAGCATTGAAGATTGTGTAGCGCCACAATTCGAGGAGTTGAATAATGTTACATACTCATACACATATACCGATGTTGAGTACATACAGAAGTGTTCTTTTATGGAGAGAGGAGAGAGATAGACATAGGTAGATAGAGAGATGCATAACTTACTTCTTTGGTCATTGGTGATCTCTAGTGGCTTCTATTCTTTCTCTCCATGTTGAATTCTATTTCTAGATTCTTTTCTAGATTCTTGTTGGCTGTTCGTCTTTGATTTATACCTTCTTCTTGGTCAGCCATTTTGCCAAGACATTCATCAAACAAGAACAGCATCTTATTTCTTTAAACTTTTATTTACTTAACTAAAATTCTTCTTCTAACACAACGCGCGTGTGCATAATGAGCCCATGCTTCTCATCGGACATCCAAGCAGGTACTAACGGGTTAACTTGGTCTCACGTGACTTCGCGGGCTTTCTGTAATATTTCATGGAAAGTCCCGCCGGTGATATGAAAAGGGGCCATCCCTTCAGAAGTACTGGGGGTTGACAAAAATCTATGCATAGATTATGTAACAATAAGACACTGTGGAATTATCTTCCCTTTACCAGGAAGAGTTATCTTCCTGCGGTGTTGCCGTTTGTTCCCACTAGGGGACCTCTGGTATTTAAGCGCCTAGTTTAAACTTCTCTTCCTCTTTTCTACCTCTCCTCGTAGGTACCCACATGGGTTAGACAATTGCCATTCCCTTCTCGTTGGAGCCTCGGCCCTCAACGCCGGCTCCTAGTCACTGTAAGTGATTTATACAGCATGGACTATTCTTAATCTCATATCTGTACCTTTATATTATGTGTACTTTTATATTATCTTGTCTGTATCATGTACGTATGTTTATGTACACTATTCTATTCTATCTTCTATTGTTTATGTATCTTGTTTATTCCATGTGCTGTATTATATAAAATGTTTTGTCTCTCAACCTTGTCGGAGTCATAATATATATGAGAAGTTTATCAACATTTTCTGAAATTTAGGTGCGAAACGGAACACTGATAGCAAATGATAGCAAATGTAGTATCCTTTTGTTGCACAAAGGATTATTAGAAATACTAGTACAAGATAAAAAAAAACACCCTCCGGGCGATGTAAAAATAGATTTTTCAAACATATTGTCTGGGGTGGGAGTAAAAAATTCAATGTCCGCGTGTTTGTACCCTAAGTAAGTAAAATCATCAAATTCATTTAAGGATTAAAAAATAAAACAATTTAAAATGTATACTTTAAATATATATTAAAATAAAACAAACTATATATAGATGTATATAATTATGACTTTGAACCTTACAACACTAAAAAGAGCACAGAAAAGTTGAATTACAGTGACTGGTTAGTTGGTAGGATTTTACGGCATGTCAAATCTTGGGGGTTATTTGATGCCGAATACATTTTGTTTTAATCATTCTTGTTGGGTATCCATTTTTTTTTTAAAAACTCAGGGTTTGATACTATTTCTCTGATTTTTTTAAAATGAGGCTTGATAATTATTATTATTTCGATTATTCGGACTATTGTCCTTCAAAATTCCGTGATGGCTCCCGATTAAAACAAGAATGTTCCCGAGTTGGAAAATAAGGTTCCCGAGTTGGAAAAGAAGGTTCCCGAGTCCGACAAGAAATACACGAAGAAAGCCGGAGGGCACATCGGCCGAAACGTCGTACAGATAACAATAAAGATGAGGACAATAGTCCGAATGATCCAAATAATACTCATTGTTTGATCTATTTAACCAATAGATGGGACCCTGACAGGTATTACCACTCCGGGACAGAGTGAAACTGGTAGTAATGGGGATGAAGGGGTATTCCACACACTATCCGAAGTTTAAGTTCGTATTCGGGACACTAAAACACTCAGCCACTGCCTCATAGCATATATAAAAGGGTTGGAGGTAATAGGATCGGGGCAATCATATAGGCGCTAGGGCTTGACGTCAAACCTAAGTAAGCGTTGCATTCTGGACACATCTTAGAAAGAAAAGATAGATAAACTGTATCTCGGCACAAAATGATGCCACAGAGGCCACTTATATCAAAGTGAAAACAGAATCGGCTAGAATACTCAGCAGAGTCCTGGAGTCGTGAGGAGAGATACCATCACTCATATACATCTAAGTTGGGAAAGGCAAACAAAATTCACAAAGGCCAGAAACTGACAGTTATTAAGCACCGTTGACTTTATGTCTTCACTCCCCTCGCCCTTTGTCTGTCTGTCTGTCTGTCTGTCTGTCTCTCTCTCTATATATATATGAACTCAGACCTTAATGAAGGACTACCAGCTATCGCTTCTAGGAAAAACTCTCAAGGAGTGAAATAATAATAATAATAATAATAATAATAATAATAATAATAATAATAATAATAATACCAATTGTAATTGGTGCCCTTGGAACGATCCCTAAAGCTCTGGAAAAGAATTGGAAATCAGAAGAGGAATCGAGACCATCCAAACTGCAGCACTCTTTGGATCTGCTAGAATACTCAGGAAAGTCCTAGAGACCTGAGGAGACTTGCTGACACTCAGCCTCCAGTGAACCACCAGCTACGGCAGGTGTGAAAAACTACTACTACTACTACTAATAATAATAATAATAATAATAATAACAATAATAATAATACCAGAGAATTGAAAAAGCTGTGGAATATGAGTGAAAGTGATACCAATTGTAATTGGTGCAATTGGAAAGGTTCCAAAGACTGGATGACCTGGAAATCAGAGGAAGAATTGAGATCATCCAGACTATTGCACTGCGGCAAACTGCCAGAATACTCAGAAGAGTCCTGGAGACCTGAATAGACTTGATGTCACTCAGACTTCAGTGAAATACCATCAGTTAACGCTGATGTGAAAAACTCAAAAGGAGTGATAATAATAATAATAATAATAATAATAATAATAATAATAATAATAATAATAATAATAATAATAATAATAATAATGACTTGGTGTCACTTAGCCTCCAGTGAACCACTAGCTACGGCAGGTGTGAAAAACTCCATAATAATAATAATAATAATAATGTTTATGTAGTCATTGAGGGGCAAATGACGAATTTTTGAAATCTTTTAATCGTTTCGATTTCTGAATGTATTTGAATAATGTATAGAGTGTGATGACGGAAGGTGCATTGGGCATGATGAACTGTGACGTTGGATTTAATAGAAATTCAATTTGTTAAAGAAGCAAAAAAAAAAAAAAAATGAAATGAAAACAAATTAAGATAAAGCGAGAGGAGGAAAATTTGGGTTATGAATTATAAGTGTCGAAGGGGTAATTAAATTCCATATTATCAGCGTGACCATCCCCTTTCTACGTCAGCTTATACTCTGTCTTCTGTGTGTCTGTCACACACACTTACAGACACACACGTGCACGCGCACACACACACCACATACATATACACATACACATACACACAGAGATAAACATGGCATTAATTGTTATAGTGGTCCTGATTTTTTCTTGATTGGTTTTGGCTTTCTGTAGGTCTCTCTCCGCCTTTCTCTCTCCTTCTCTCTCTCTCTTCTCTCTATATATATAATATATATATATATTATATATATATACAATATATGTATATATATATATATATTATATATTATATATATATATTTCTTTCTCTCCTCCGTCTCTCTCTCTCTCTCTCTCTCTTCTCTCTCTCTATATATAATATATATATATATTATATATATATATATAGTAATATATATATACATATATATATATATATATAATATATATATATATATATATATATAGATAGAGAGAGAGAGAGAGAGAGAGAGAGAGAGAGAGACGGAGGAGAGAGAAAGAAAAAGAACCAGAGAGACAGTGAGAGAAAGAGAGAAATAGAGAGAGAAGGAGGGAGAGAGGAAAGAAAGAAAAAGAGACAGAGAGACAGTGAGAGAGAGAGAGAGAGAGAGGAAGAGAAAGGGAGAGAAAGAGACGTGAGAGAGAGAGAGAGAGAGAGAGAGAGAGAGTGAAAGGAGGAATAGAATAATAAAAGAGTGCCATAATATATATATATATATATTATATATATATATATATATAAAAGTAAAAGAAATAACAAAAGACTTAGAGATTTAGCGTTATAGTCTATTTCAGGGAGCTTAGACAAAGAATATATATATATATTATATATGTGTTGTGTGTGTGTGTGTGTGTGTGTCTGTGTGTGTGTGTGTGTGTGGTGTGAGAGAGAAGAGAGAGAGAGAGAGAGAGAGAGAGAGAAGAGAAAATTGAAATGAATTCAAGCGAGAAATATCCGAGGATGAGGATGAGTTTTATGGCTGTCTATTTTATCGACACGTGTTTCAAACCTATATTTACATGTACGGATATTCATTTAACATTATTTTAAATAAAAACATACACACACACACACACACACACACACACACACATATAATATATATATATATATATATATATATATATATATATATATATATATATATATTTGTGTATTTGTGTGTGTATGTGTGTATGTGTGTGTAAATAAATGAAGGGAAACAATTTATATTTGCTTCATGTGATGATTTATTTCAACTACAACAAGCTTAATCGTTACACAATCTACACACGATGTTTACCATTCAACGTCAGTGATGAGCGAGCCAGACACAGGATGTTACCACATAGCGCACCCTCGGGGACCAACGAATCACAAACGCACGATTTTCACCATTCAGCGCCAGAACCGATGACCGAGCCGGGGCACGGGATATTACCACATAGTGCCCCGGGGAGAGCAAAAAGTCTCAAACACACGATGTTCATCATTCAGCGCCAGAACCTGATGACCGAGCCGTGGCACGGGATATTACTACATAGTGCCCCCTGGGAGAGCAAAAAGTCTTCAACGCACGATGTTCACCATTCAACGCCAGAACCGATGAGCGAGACGACTTAATGCGCCCTTGAAAATAAAACATAAAAAAACGCACGATGTTCACCATTCAATGCCAGAACAGATGTCAGAGCAGGACACGAGATGTTACGATATAGAGCGTCCTGGGGGAGCAAAAAAATCACAAACGCATGATGCTTACCATTCAACGCCAGAACTGATGACCGAGCCGGGCACGGGATATTACCACATATTGCACCCTGGGAGAGCAAAAAATCACAAACGCTCGATTTTCACCATTCAACCTCAGAACTGATGAGTGAGACAACATTGCGGCCCTTGAAAGGAAAACATTAAAAAACGCACAATGTTCACTATTCAACGCCAGAATCGATGACCGCGACAACATAGCGCGCCATTGAAAGTAAAAAAGTAAAACAAACGCACGATTTTCACCATTCGACGCCAGAACAATTGACCGAGTTGGGTGCGGGATGTTACCGCATAACGTGTTCTTGGACACAAGCGCACGATTTTCATCATTCAATGCCAGAATCAATGAGCGAGACGGCAAAGGGATGTTACCACATAGCGCACTCTGGGGGAGGAGAAATCACATATATACGAAGTTCACCATTCAACGCCAGAACTGATGAGGGAGTCGGTACCACATAGGGAACTATGGGGGTGCAAAAAAAACAATAAAAAGCACACGATGCTCACCATTCAACGCCAGAACTGATGAGGGAGTCGGTACCCCATAGGGAACTATGGGGGGGGCAAAAAACAATAAAAAACACACGATGTTCCCCATTCGACGCCAGAACTGATGAGGGAGCCGGTACCATATAGGGAACTATCGGGGCACAAAAACAATAAAAAACACACGATGTTCACCATTCGATGCCAGAACTGACGAGGGAGTCGGTACCCCATAGGGGACTATGGGGGCACAAAAAACAATAAAAAACACACGATGTTCACCATTTGATGCCAGAACTGATGAGGGAGTCGGTACCAAATAGGGAACTTGGGGGCGGAAAAAAAACAAAAAAACACACGATGTTCACCACTCGACGCCAGAACTGATGAGGGAGTCGGTACCCCCCATAGGGAACTATGGGGGTGCAAAAAAACAATAAAACGCACACGGTGCTCACCATTCGACGCCAGAACCGATGAGGGGGTCGGTACCACATAGGGAATTATGGGGGTGCAAAAAACAATAAAAAACACACGATGTTCCATTCGACGCCAGAACTGATGAGAGAGCCGGTAACACATAGGGAACTATGGGGGCGCAAAAAACAATAAAAAGCACACGATGTTCACCATTCGACACCAGAACTGATGAGGGAGTCGGTAACAAATAGGGAACTATGGGGGCGAAAAAAAAAAAAAAAAAAACACACGACAGATGTTCACCATTCGACGCCAGAACTGATGAGGGAGTCGGTACCCCATAGGGAACTATGGGGCACAAAAACAATAAAAAAACACACGATGTTCACCATTCGATGCCAGAACTGATGAGGGAGTCGGTAACCACATAGGGAATTATGGGGGTGCAAAAAACAATAAAAAACACACGATGTTCACCATTCGACCCAGAACTGGTGAGGGAGCCGGTACCAAATAGGGAACTATGGAGGCGCAAAAAAAAAAAAATACAAAAACAAACACACGATGTTCACCACTCGACGCCAGAAAGGCTACTAAAATAGCATGGCTGCTCTTGTTTAATTTTTTTTAACTCCCACAGCGCGGTAGCAATTTTGAGTCTGCTAGGTCATTCTTTCGGACTCTGTATAATAATTTCTTGGTCTGTAGTTTTAAAAGACAAGCATTATTCAAATCTATGATATTAACAGCGAATGACCCTCAGCTTTCAAGGGACATTTTTTTCTCATTCGATTTTCTTCAATGACCACCGTATATCCCCCAAGGCGTAGATATTCATAATTACAATAAATCGGGACAGAGAGACCATTGGGAAGTGTCCCTTGCGCGTCACTTTATCATTCACTTTCCGTCTATTGCGTCCCCACACAACCTCTACGATTCTTTTCCATTTCTGTCTCCTTCTTCGCATCTCTACAGCCTCCTCTACGCTACACCCTTTCTCCCGTCTGCCCACTTCATTGTTTTTGTTGATATATTACGACAAGTTAATTAGTAAGTCAATTACCGGATAATTGAAGAGGTCTGTCGATGACTGATTTGCGTATATTAAAACAAGTCACTAATAACATAAAAAATTGATTATATTCACTGGTAGTTTTTTTTCACCAATTTCATATTTTGAAAATGTTATGTTATTCATGTATTTGCGAGTTTTATTAATATAAGGGCTGGGTTAGCTCAGTCGGCAGAGAATTCGGCTAGAAACCACACGGTTCCTAGTTCGATTCCGGTCCTCGCCAACTCAGCGTATGAGTAGCACAGGGATCTGTCCGGTAAAGTAAGGAGCTGATGGTAGGTGTGGTAGGTGTAAATATTAATAAATAAAGTAAAGTAAAGTCCTCGGGGCGGCCCAGAAGTCGGTATCAGCCAATCAGCGAGGGAGTCTATCATCTTTTCACTAGCGCTAGTCCTAGATTGTTTTGACATTTGAGGTGGAGCGCCACACCTACTATCAGCTCCTTACTTTACCGGACAGATCCCTGTGCTACTCATACGCTGAGTTGGCGAGGACCAGAATCGAACTAGGAACCTTGTGGTTTCTAGCCGAACGCTCTACCGACTGAGCTAACCCAGCCCTTATATATCAATAAAACTTGCAAATACATGAACCTTCCAGGTTTAAATGTAATAAAATATCATATTAAATTAGAAAAGGCTAGGGAAACTAAATAAGAATGCAGATAAAAAGATTTGAAACGGAGGGAGTAAAATCGAAAAATAGAACAACTGAAACATGCTCTTCCATCACCCTTATCTTTCATTGCTAAATTTTCCTAATTCAGCTACTTAGTAAAATAGGAAGTAACGAATAAAAGGATCATATGACCTAAGTTAAAAAGTTAATTTTTAAAAGTTAATTTTTCGATAGAAATTCAACACTCTAATGCTCAGTATAAAAGTTGGAAATCGACTATCTGGTACAACCACTCTGAATCAGATATATTTACCAACACCACCGTACGAATAGAATGCGACACATGGTCAATGTTTTTAGCGGAGCTTAACAGATTTGAATTCAGAGTTTTCCTTCTCCTAGAGTGGTTGCTTAGCTAAGTTTAAAGAGCCCAGTCAGTCTTACTATTTACCTATAAAGTGAGTGGGAATAGTTCGTTGCTTACCGTTCTCTCTTCATATCTATCTATCTATCTATCTATCTATATATATATTATATAATATGTCACTTTGTTCATATCTATCTATCTATCTATCTATGTCACTATGTTCATATCTA
>CM042172.1:68329278-68344278 GCA_023376005.1 Doryteuthis pealeii | reverse complement strand
GAAAGTGTGCCTGCTAGAGAGGTTTAGTAAATATTTCGTATGCTCACCCGCTTCCAACAGACAAAAAAATAAATATGCAAATACGCGTCATGCAATAATATCAGATTGTCACGTATTCTTTCACACAAACCCTGACAACCTCAAGGGTGTCCCATCCTGCTGCAATGGTTATCATGCTAGTCTCGCAGATCCATATCGCAGATATAATTGCAAGCTCTATCCACGTTGGATCCCTCTTACCTGCATCCTAGCCGTGGCAAATAGGTTGGTTAAATACCTACTCTGATGACCTCGCTCTTATTTGCACTTCATTGTGAGTCTAGAAAAGAGAGTGACACACACAAATACACACACTCACACATATACAGAGAGAGAGAGAGAGAGAGAGAGAGAGAGAGAGAGAGAGAGAGAGAGAGAGAGAGAGATTAAATGTAAACAGGTGTAAGTGAGGACTTGAAAAAAGAGAAAGAAAGAGAGAGAGCCAATGAGAGAGAGAGAAAGAGAGAGAGAAATATTAAAGGTGAACATATGGGAGGATTAGAAGGGAGAGAAAGACACAGACACACACAAACACAGAGATATATATATATATATATATATAGAGAGAGAGAGGGGAGAGATAGAGAGAGAGAGAGAGAAAGAGAGAGAGAGAGAGAGAGAGAGATTAAATGTAAACAAGTGTAAGTGTGGACTTGAAAAGAGAGAAAGAACGGGAGAGAGAGAGAGAGAGAGAGAGAGAGAGAGAGAGAGAGAGAGAGAGAGAGAGAGAGAGAGAGAGAGAGAAATATTAAGGTAGACAGATGTGAGGACTAGAAGGGAGAGAAAGACACACACACACACACAGAAAGAGAGCGAGAGAGAGAGAGAGAGAGAGAGAGAGAGAGAGAGAGAGAGCGAGAGATAGAGAGAGAGAGAGAGAGAGAGAGAGAGAGAGAGAGAGAGAGAGAGAGAGAGAGAGAACCTGTTATCTTTTCATTCACTTTGTGCTCATATTTTACTATTTTTATTTATTGTTGTTTGTTGTTTTTTTTTTTTCATTCCTCTAACAATTTCTTCTACCCCCTCACCTGCAAACATACATTGTTTAATTTTTTCCTATTATATGTTTATTTATTTTGCCTAGCACATTTTTAGTTTAATTTTTTTTCTTTAGGGTCTTTTAGTGCTATGAATGCTTCTTTGATGCTGTGGTTTTTTGTTTGTATTTTCTCTTTTTCCTTTGTTTATGTTACTAAGAGGGTTATCCGATTATCTAGGCTTAATTTGCTTGATATCCCCCTAGTTGATGCAATTTAGTTTGGTTTGTTTGGTTTGTTTTGTTTTACGGCATATCAACATCAGTGGGTCATTTAATGCGGATAAAGTTTTGAAATAAATCAATTCTTAATGGATAATACAATTTTTTTTATAAATACATTTTTCTATTTAACCCATAGATGGGACCCTAACAGGTATCACATAGATTATGCAACAATTAAATTGAACTGACTTAACTAAGTCAAAATCAAGTGAAGTGCAAGATTTCAGGTTTTACCAACGCATGGTGTTTTTTTTTTTTCACGGAAACTTAACCAACTACGTGCTGATTTGAAAGCCCTATTCTACAGGGTGTTGCTAATAATCTATACTATCACATAGATTATGCAACAATTACATAACCCAACAAGTGGTGATGTATCATAAGGACAAGGGATACAATTTGTAAAATCTAATTGTCTTGGTTCACTAGTGGTCTAGCGTCATCAGAATAAAAAAAGACATTATCATCAAAACAAATTCTTGCAGTGCAAGAGAATGAGAAAAAATGTGATATTTTAAAAACGCTATCGGTTAGAATTAATATTTATTCTTTATTCATCTTTGGTTATTTATGTCTTTCAGTATCCCACAGTTTTGAGTATAAATTTTGTGAGGAAGTCATACATATTCTAAAACCCCGCACGTAAGTTGACAGCAGGAGACTCATGAATCAAAGTGCTTTCTGTATATAGTTATCATGATAAATTGTATTTTTTAATATATTTTTTTTTATATCATAGCTGTTTTTTTATATCAAAATTATAGTCGAAGATATTATATTTGTATAACTGTATTTCATATATTATTAATTTTCAGGTCTCTGTGTTTTATTTTCTTTAAGTTTCTGAAAGTCTTGAAGATGTTTTTTTTTTTCAGACATTGCTTGTAGGCTATTGAGTAAATTCCTAGTTTGGTTGTGAAACCAATTTCCTTTATTTTTGTTGTTGAATATAGTTTTAATTGTTCTAAGTTTTTTTCTTATCCTATTTATTTTGAGATGGTTTATATTTCTCTCGAGATTGTTGCTGATGGTGTTTGTACGTAATGTTATTCTTCTAATATTTATGTTCTCGATTTTGATATTGTCTGTACTTTAGTTCTGTTTATATTGTATACATCGCTTTTAGCGTTGTATACAAGCGATTATGATAATATGAAATCTGCGAAGGCTTTTTCAGTGCAACTCACTTCTGGGAGGTATTTGTGGTTGAATAAATCTAACCGATACAGATCTACCTATCTATCTATCTATCTATCTATCGATCTATGTATCTCTCTCTCTCTCTCTCTCTCTCTCTCTCTCTATATATATATATATATATATATATATATAATATATATATATATATATATATATATTGTTTCTCGACAGTGCAATCCTCAAACCAATCTCTTGCTTTCAGGGTTGCACAACCGAAGAAACTGACAGTTACCTGGCGCCAGTGTCTTTGCAACCTCAAAATAAGAGCTTGATTTGAGGACTGACCTCGCGAGAAACAATATATATATATATATATATATATATATATATATATATACATATATATATATAAAAGAAGAAAGAAAGAAAGAAAGAAAGAAAGATAGAAAAAGAAAAAAAAGTTCTCAGAAATAAAGAAAGAATAGACAAGATAACTTGTAAATCTGGTGGAAAGTAAATGGAAAGAAAGAAAGAATGATAAAAAAAGAAAGAAAAAAGTGCTCAGAAAAACAGAAAGAATAACCAAGATAGCTTGTAAATCTGGTGGAAAGTAAATGGAAAGAAAGAAAGAAAGAAAGAAAGAAAGAAAGAAAGAAAGAAAGAAGAAAGAATGATAAAAATAAAGAAAGAAAGTGCTCAGAAAAAAAGAAAGAATAACCAAGATAGCTTGTAAATCTTGTATATATATATATATATATATATATATATATATATATATATATATATATATATATATAATATATATATACAAGATTTACAAGCTATCTTGGTTATTCTTTCTGTTTTTCTGAGCACTTTCTTCTTTCTTTTTTATCATTCTTTCTTTCTTTCCATTTACTTTCCACCAGATTTACAAGTTATCTTGTCTATTCTTTCTTTCTGAGCACTTTTTTATTTTTTTTATCTTTCTTTTTTCTTTATTACTTTCTTTCTTTATTACTTTATTTCTCTTCAGTATTCTTGTTTTATCATTAACATCAGTTTTACCGTTGTTTTAATTTCTGCATCCTCCACGGATTTATTTCCTCAACTCTAATTATTAATTACCACATTTAGTTATATACTTACGTTTCTCTTTCTTTATCATAGCCTTCCTATTCCTTTCTGGCATTCTCATCCGTGTATATACCATCTCCTCTATCACCAATCCATCATACTTACATTCAGTCTACCAGTTTCCTTTTTACGTCTTTCTTCCACCTACTCTATAATTCTTGTCTCCTTATCTCACTTTTCCTATTACTAACCAACTTTCCTTCACATTCTAGTTCTCTGTTATACCTATATAACCTTCCTTTCTACGTATATCATTCTTTTCTATTTCTCTCACTTTTCTTATTACTAACATCCTTTCTTTCACCTTCCTTCTTTCTCCTCTCTCAACTTCCTTTCTACTTTTTTCTTTCTCTCACTTTTCCTATTAGTAACGTTCTTTCTCTCACCACCCTTCTTTCCTCTCTATTATACTTATCTAACTTTCTTTTTTACTTATATCCTTCTAGTTTATTTCTTTCACTTCTATTACAAAACTGCTTTCCCCCACTATTATTGCTCCCTTCTCTCTTATATCTATAGCACTGTCCTTTCTTTCACACACTTCCTTATACCTATATCACTGTCCTTTCTTTCTCACTCGTCCTTATACCTATATCACTGTCCTTTCTTTCTCACTCGTCCTTATACTTATATCACTATACTTTCTTTCTCACTCATCATTATACCTATATCACCGTCCTTTCTTTCTCACGCGTCCTTACACCCATACCATTGTTCTTTCTTGCTCACATGTCCTTATATCTATATCAGTGTCCTTTCTTTCTCACATATCATTATACCTATATCACTGTCCTTTCTTTCTCACTCGTCCTTATACCAATTTCACTATCCTTTCTTTCTCACTTTTCATATTACAAAACTGCTTTTTTCCACCTATCATCTCTATTATACATCCATCACCTTCCTTTCTACGTATATCATTCTTTTCTCTTTCTTTCACTGTTCTTATTACTAACATCCTTTCTATATCCTTTCTTCTTTCTCCTCTCTCAGCTTCCTTTTTACTCATATATCATTCTTATTGCTTTGCCTCTTTTTTCCTATTCTTCTTTTCTCAGCATCTTATTTCTTATTATACTTATCTCACCTTCCTTTCTACTTATATCCTTCTAGTTTCTTTCTTTCACTTCTCCTATTCTAAAACTGTTTTCCCCACTGTTATTGCTCCCTTCTCTCTTATACGTATATCATTTCTTTTCTTTCTCTATTATAACTATAACACTTTCTTTTCCTTTCTCTATTATACCTACTAGCAAATATATGGACCCTCCGTGTGCAAGTATTTAAGTTTTAATGTAATGAAATATATTAAATTAGAAAGGCTAATGAAACTAAATAAGAATGCAGATAAAAAAAGATTTGAAACAGAGGGGATATAATTGAAAAATAGAACAACTGAAATTTACTCTTCCATCACTCTCGTCTTTCATTGTTATTTTTTTTAATTTAAGTATTTAGTTAAAAGAGGAAGTAAAGAATAAAATGACAGTTATCTTTTCTTGTTAATGGATTTCATTTAAGATTAATTGAAGAGATTTTTGCTTATATTCATTAAAATAAAACCAAAGAGTTAGAAACCAATAATACTAAGCATATATTTATTAAACTTACATTCTTAATATCAATATGCAAATTAGCCTTCCCGTTCACACTGTAAACCGCTATTTTGTTGTATATATAAATACAATTGCATGTTATTAATATGTAGATATGGTTAACAGTATAAATAATGTAAAACAATTTTATTAATAATTGAGGTTAAAATAAGGATAAATTCATGGTGAATGTGACGTCAATTACTAAGGGAATTGTGACTTTAGTAGTGATTTAGTTTCGGTTACAGACAGAAAGACACACAATCTCCATTATAATAAGATATCACATTCCTTTCTTTCTCTCACTTTTACTATTACACAACTGCTTTCCCCCACTATTATTCATCTCTTCTCTATGATACCTATATCACTTTTCTACATATATCATTCTTGTCTATTTTTCTCACTTCCCTTATTACTAACATTCTTTCTATTACCATCCTTCCTTCCTCTCTATTACACGTAACCTTCCTTTCTACTCATACATCATTTGTGTCTCTTTTCTCAATTCTCTCACATATCATTCTTATTTCATTCTCTCACCTTTCCTATTTCAAGACTGTTTTCTCAACTATTATTCCTCCCTACTATCATCTTTCCTCTCACTATCATTTATTCTCTCTAGTATAAACATATAACCTTCCTTTCTAGCTATATCATTCTTGTCTATTCTTTTCACTTTTCTTATTACTGTCATTCTTTCTATTACCATCCTTCCTTCCTCTGTATTACACCTTACTTTCCTTTCTACTCATACGTCATTCGTCTCTCTTTTCTCAATCCTCTCACATATCATTGTTCTTTCTTTCTCTCACTTTTCCTATTTCAAAACTGTTTCCTTCACTATCATTCCTCCCTACTATCATTCTTTCCTCTCACTATCATTCTTTCTTCTCACTATCAGTCTTTCCTCTCTAGTATACCCATATAACCTTCCTTTCTACTTATATCATTCTTTTCTATTCCCCTCACTTTTCATATTACAAACTATAACTATAACACTTTCTTTTCCCTTCTCTATTATACCTACTAGCAAATATATGCACCCTCCGGGTGCAAGTATTTAAGTTTTAATATAATAAAATATGTTAAATTAGAAAGGCTAATGTAACTGAATAAGAATGCAGATAAAAAGATTTGGAACAGAGGGGGTATGATTGAAAAATAGAACAACTTTGAAACTAACTCTTCCATCAATTTCCATTACTCCCGTCTTTCATTGGTAAATTTTCCTAATTCAACTATTTAGTTAAAATAGCAAGTAAATAATAATATTACAGTTATTTCTTCTTGTTAATGGATTTCTTTTAAGATTTATATCTGAGATATTTTCTCATATACAGTAAGATAAAACCAAACTATTAGAAATCAATAATAGTAAGCATATATTTATTAAAATCAATTTTTTAAGATCGATATGCAAATTAGCCTTCACATTCACACTATAAACCGCCATTTTGTTGTATATATAAATACAATTGCATGTTTTTAATATGTAGATATGGTCAACAGTATTAATAATGTAAAACAATTTTATTAATAATTGAGGTTTAAATAAGAATAAAATCATGGAGAATGTGATGTAAATAACAAAGGGAATTGTGACTTGAGTAGTGATATAGTTTCGGTTGCAGACAGAAAAACCCACAATCTCCATTATAATAAGATGTCACATTCCTTTCTTTCTCTCACTTTTCTCTCTCACTTTTCCTATTACAAAACTGCTTTATCCTACTATTATTCATCCCTTCTCTATTATACCTACTAGCAAATATATGCAACCTCCGGGTGCAAGTATTTAAGTTTTAATGTAATGAAATATCGTATTAAATTAGAAAGTCTAATAAGAAGGCAAATAAAAATATTTGAAACAGAGTGGGGGTATAATAGAAAAATAGAAATGAAACTTACTCTTCCATCACTGCCGTCTTTCATTGCTGAATTTTACTTATTTAACTATTTAGTTAAATTAGGAAATAAAGAATAAGATTACACTTATTTTTTCTTGTTACTGGATTTCATTTAAGATTCATTGGAGAGATTTTTGCTTATATTCATTAAAATAAAACCAAACAATTAGAAATCAATAATACTAAGCACATACTTAATAAAATCACATTTTTAATATCAATATGCAAATTAGCCTTCCCATTCACACTACAAACCGCTATTTTTTGTATATATAAATACAATAGCATGGTATTAGTATGTAGATATGGACAACTCTAATAAAAAGGTGAAGCAATTTTATTAATAATTGAGGTTTAAATATAAATAAAATCATGAAGAATGTGAAGTAAATAACTATGATAATTGTGACTCGATTAGTTATATAGTTTCGGTTACAGACAGAAAAACACACAATCTCCATTATAATAAGATATCAATTTCTTTTCTACATATTCTTGTCTATTCTTCTCACTTTCCTTATTACTAACATTCTTTCTATTACCATCCTTCCTTTCTCTCTATTACACGTAACCTTCCTTTCTACTCATACATCATTCGTGTCTCTTTTCTCAATCCTCTCACATATCATTGTTCTTTCTTTCTCTCGCTTTTCCTATTTCAAAACTGTTTCATTCGCTATCATTCCTCCCTAGTATCATTCCTTCCTCTCACTATCATTCTTTCCTCTCTAAGTAAAGTAAAGTCGTTGGGGCGGCCTAAGGTCGGTATCAGCCAGACAGCGAGGGAGTCTATCCCATTTTCACTTGCGCTAGACCAAGGAGATCATTTTAGCATCTGAGGTGGAGCGCCACATCTACTATCAGTTCCTTACTTTACTGCACATATCCCTGTGCTACTCATACGCTGAGTTGGCGAGGGCCGGTATCGAACTAAGAACCTAGTGGTTTATAGTCGAACGCTGTACCGACTGAGCTAACCCGGCCCTTTAGTATACCCATATAACCTTCCTTTCTACCTATATCATTCTTTTCTATTCCCCTCATTTTTCATATTACAAACATCATTTTCCACACTATCATTCTTTCTTCTATATTATACCTAACCTTCCTTTCTACACATACGTCATTCATATCTCTTTTCCAAATCCAACAGAATTTAACTTTTATTTCTTCAACACAAATTTTTACTCAAAATACATGCTCAATATTTTTGCCTACATGCTTCCTCTTCCATCCTTCCTTTTTCTTTTACTACCTTCCTTACGATTTTCCATAGCCACTGTTCCTTTCTACTTATATCCTTCTAGTTTCTATCGTCTCTATTATACATATATCACATTCATTTCTACGTCTATCATTCCTCTCTATTCCTATCACTTTTATCATTACTAACGTTCTTTCTCTCACCTTCTCTTTCTCCTCTCTCATCTCCCTTTCTACTTAGATATCATTCTTCTTTCTTTCTTTCCCTTTTCCTATTACTAACGTTCTTTATCTTAGCATTCTTCTTTCCTCTCTATCATACTCATCTCACCACCCTTTCTTCCATATCCTTCTAGTTTCTTCCTCTATTATACCTATATCACTTTCCTTTCTTTATGATAACTATATCACTTTCCTTTAATTCTCTCACTTACTTTCTCTCAATTTTCTTATTAAAAAACTGTTTTCCCCCACTATTATTTCTCCCTTCTCTATTATACCTATATCACTTTCTTTTCTTTCTCTATTATACCAACTAGCAAATATATGCACCCTCCGGGTGCAAGTATTTAAGTTTTAATGTAATGAAATATCGTATTAAATTAGAAAGTCTAATAAGAATGCAGATAAAAAGATTTGAAACAGAGTGGGGTTATAATAGAAAAATACAAATGAAACTTATTCTTCCATCACTGCCGTCTTTCATTGCTGAATTTTACTTATTTAACTATTTAGTTAAATTAGGAAATAAAGAATAAAATTACACTTATTTTTTCTTGTTAATGGATTTCATTTAAGATTCATGGGAGAGATTTTTGCTTATATTCATTAAAATAAAACCAAACAGTTAGAAATCAATAATACTAAGCACATATTTAATAAAATCACATTTTTAATATCAATATGCAAATTAGCCTTCCCGTTCACACTGCAAACCGCTATTTGTTGTATATATAAATACAATTGCATGTTATTAGTATGTAGATATGGACAACACTAATAAAAAGGTGAAGCAATTTTATTAATAATTGAGGTTTAAATATAAATAAAATTATGAATAATGTGATGTAAATAACTATGTTAATTGTGACTCGATTAGTAATATAGTTTCGGTTACAGACATAAAAACACACAATCTCCATTATAATAAGATATCACTTTCCTTTCAACGTCTATCATTCTTCTCTATTCCTATCACTTTTCTTATTAGTGACATTCTTTCTTTCACCATCCTTCTTTTTTATTATACATAACTTTCCTTTCTACGTATATCATTCTTGTCTATTCCCCTCACTTTTCATATTATAAACATCATTACCCACACTATCCTTCTTTCTTCTCTATTATACCTAACCTTCCTTTCTACACATACGTCATTCATATCTCTTTTCCCAATCCAAGAGAATTTAACTTTTATTTCTTCAACACAAATTTTTACTCAAAATACATCCTCAATATTTTTGCCTACATGCTTCCTCTTCCATCCTTCCTTTTTCTTTTACTACCTTCCTTACGATTTTCCATAGCCACTGTTCATTGTCGACAAAGCAGATCATCTCCTACTCCCACTTCTACTCTTTGCACTTCAGGGTCTTTACCTCCCACTCTTCCATCAACGTCATGATATATATATATATATATATTTCTTCTTCCTCTTCTTCTTTTTATTCTACTTCTTTTAAATTTAACACTGAACGGGCGAGTCCACTCTTCAACAAAGACCTTTTTACTTTCCATCGCAACTACCAGGCAAGCAGGCAGGCAGGACTAGCGCGCATGCGCAGAGAGATTTTTCATCAGCCAAATCCGCGCTTTAAAAATTAAAATTCTTTTTCGTTTTTTCCTTTCCTTTTTCACTTGCTATGTATTTTTTTTCTTCTTCGTTTTCTCCTGACAACCTACTCCCTTGCCTCAGCGTCTTACGTGTCCTTTCGCGTTCTCTGCCTCTCCATTGTCAACTGTCCTTGGCTTACCGTCTATTGGCTTTGGTAGGCTTGGCACTGCGTCAAATTTGAAAAGCCATCATCAATTACATCTAAGTATTTTGAGAAACGATAATTATAGGATGAAGTATTTGATTCTGTTCGGTGAAGCTAGGCACCTTTGGTCTTGGATATATTTTGTCAAAGATGAAATGGAATTTTTCTAATCAGGATAAAATTAATAGAATTGCCTACATAGGCATAATTATTCCTGTCGTTTATACGTTTAAATATCCCTATATACGTGTGAGTCGTTGACACACAAAGACATACATATATACACACATTATGGAGGCGCGTGGTCTAATGGTTAGAGTCGTAGGAAATGGACTCGTCAACCCGAGTTCAATTCCTGGATGTAGATGCTGGCATTTCACCGGATGGTAATACCCCTGGGAAAAGTATGAGTCCAATTCTTCCTTCAGCTATGGGTAAATAGCAGGGCTGAATGGGCTCTTTAACCATGATTAGGCAACCAGTCTAGGAGAAGGAAAACTCTGTATTCAATCCTGTTAAACTCCGCTTAAGAAATCGATCTTGTGTCGCATCCTGCTCGTGCAGAGGGGTTGGTATATATATATATATATATATATATATATATATATATATATATATATATATATATTACATTATTATTATTATTATGAGTTTTTCACACCTGGCGTAGCTGGTGGTTCACAGGAGGTTGAGTGACAGCACATCTCCTCAGGTCTCCATGACTCTTCTGAGTATTCTAGCCGATATTAACAGTGCTGTAGTTTGGTCTCGATTCTTCTTCTGATTTTCAATCCACCCAAATTCTTTTCCAAAGCTTTGGGGATTGTTCCAAGGGCTGTAGATTATTCAGATTGCACCTCTGCAGAGGAGTAATATCCCCCAAGGGAGCAATATTTTGGCCATGGGCTTAAGGATGGAATCTTGGTGGCTGAGCAGTCCATGACATGCAACAATCTATTTTCCCTCGGATTGTCGGAAAGGGAGTCCCTCTGCAATCAATAAGAGTCTGGTCAGGCCAAGTTCGAACACAAATATGATTGTTTCAACCCTATTCGTCTTATAGCAACACACCGACCTTTTTTATCATATATTTGATATAAGGCGGTGGCTGAGGGTCTTAGTGTTCTGGATATGTCGTTAAACATCATCTAGTTTGTGAGTTCTCAATTCTTAGGCTCTGGTAAGTGTGGAGTATCCCTTCATTGCCATTACTCAGACTTGGAACAGTTGTACCTTTAATGCCCCCAACTATGGATTGCATAAAAAATAAGTAAAAAATTACCCAAGGGTTGACTTTGCCGTAAAATCCAACCAATCAACCAACCAACCATGATTATAAATACAGTTAATATGCCTTAGTGCAACAAATATCAAACATATATCCATATATTAATAATAACTCCAACATTTTCGTTCGTGAAAACCTAAATTCACTAACCGAAATATCTAACACCCGAAATATTTCCTTTCTTGAAAATAAATATACACTAACGACCAAAAGTTTAGGACCATATTGATTTATTCCTCTAAACTTAAAAAAATGAACTAAATTTCATGTCTTTAAAGAAAAACATCCATTATTTTTCTATGTTTGCATATAATTATGCAATAATTTAATTCAAGATGAATATAAAATTATTATAACTTCAATTTAAGCGAATCTATATTTTTCTTTTCATCAAATACTCCACAACGGACATTTATTGCTGCGGAGAAAATTCTTAGCATCCTTTCTATTAAATGTAAAAAATATGTTGGTGGAAATGATTCCCTAGCACACTGTAAACAACACTTGATTATTTTTGGACAGTTCACCTCGCACTTTACGATCAATTTCGTCACAGACGAGTTCAATCTAGAGACTGAAGGGACTAAGTGAAGATGTGCAAAATTTTCGTATCTGCCCTTGATTTTAAACATTTTGTACACAGTTTCAAACTGTATTTTTTGGATAGTTATCTTTTTTGGATTTTTTAAAAAAGGTTTGCGTATATACAATAGGTGATTTCATTTCTCCAAATCTTCGAATTTAGCCTTTATTATGAATTTAGAGAAACAACTAAAATTGGTAAGTAGGTTAATCATTCGATTCCTGTCCCCTGACACAGGAGAGTTTCACTAATATTTAACCCCTCTGCAGAAGTTCATTTGGTGCATTATATAGTGTTGGATTATTTGCTGATATAAGCCGTGCTACCATACACCACTTAAATTTATAGACTAAGCGAGGTCACATAGTTTAAACCTGAACCAATCAACAGCCGAATGCGTGGCTGGTTGACTACTTAATCACTGATACGGAGAGGCATTGTAAGTCCATCATTGACGAAGGACTTGCAATACTGAGGAGTATCAAGGAACAATCAAAGGATTATTTACCAGGGTTTTCCGCCGGACAAACGCTCTTGCTTGAAGTCTAAGGGATGGCCCATAAAATCGTAACACGTAGTCACTCTGTTCTTCTTAATTTTGATAATTTTCTTGTCCTTCTTGTCGAGTTTTCTTCTTGGATAGGGAAGGGTATCTGCTTTCTTCGGTTACGATTGTCTCACTCTGTTCATGGATTGAATCGCTGAGTTCCATTTTGCGTTCTTTTATCAGGAAACAACTGATAAATTTTCTTATGTGTATACCCATATATTACCCCCAAATGCCTTTGCTCCCGATACCGAAAGGATGGTCCATAAAATCGAAACATATAGCCACAGCCAACAGGGTGGTGATTTGCTATACAAGATTGCTATTGAAATATGGACATAATATCATTAATTAACAGAATTAACGGATCAAATGACCTTTAGGCACCCCTTCCGCGATCTCGACTCACAAGGACACTTTTGTCATTTACACCGTCAAAATCCACTTGTTTAATAGGGGTTAGGTTTCGAGTTTAGAGATATGGGTTAGGGTTATGGGTTACTTTTATAATTTTAAAAAATCTCTAAAAATCGTCTGTTAATTAACGGGATTTTGACGGTGTAAATGGAAAAATGTCCCGACGAATCGAGATTGCAAAAGGGGTGCCTAAAGCTTATATGTTCCGAAGTTGCTCCTAGTCCTTACTATTATGTTTGAATACCCTAAAGAAATATCGGAACCATCAGCTGTTCTTCTACAAGGATGACATTGACATTAAATATCCCACGAATATTGATACGTAATTGAACAAATAAATGAATAAATAAAACATCAGTTTCAGATGTCTACTGTAAAATATACTACAAATGATTGCCTTAGAAAAAAAAAGAAGAAAAGACCAAGAAAGTCTCACCAAACGAAAATAATTAATTGACACTATATCACTTGGCCAAAGGAAATATATATATATATATATATATATATATATATATATAAAAAGTAAAGTCGACGGGGCGGCCTAAAGTCGGTATCAGCCAATCAGCGAGGGAGTCTATCCCCTTTTCAATAGCGCTAGACCAAGGAGATTGTTTTAGCATCTCAGGTGGAGCGCCACACCTACCATCAGCTCCTTACTTTACCGCACAGATCCCTGTGCTACTCATACGCTGAGTTGGCGGGGACCGGTATCGAACTGGGAACCTTGTGGTTTCTAGCCGAACGCTCTACCGACTGAGCTAATATATATATATATATACCACTATAATATATATATATATATATACCACTAGGTTTGTCTAAAACTAAAATGTAATGAGTGCTCGATTCATAAGTAGAGCAAACAGTAATATTACTCCTAATGAGTCAGGTCTATCAACTAACAATTTAGCTTACAAAAAAAATAAAAAAAAAAAAATTAAAAATAATAAGTAAAGTTTGCAGAGTGGCCTATTTTCGGTAATATAAGGGAATAGTCATACCCTGGTGTTTGAGATGCCCCTAAGCAGGAATACTTATTGAAATATTTTTACATATAAGGTGTGCTACAATACACCACCTAAATCTATAGACAAGGAGAGGTCATTTGGTTTATTCCCCGCCAACCAGCAGCCGTAATGCGTGAGTCGTTGAATACTTAATCACTGATACTGACAGACGTACATTTGAAATCATTGGCGAAGGACTTGCCAGACTGAAGAGCACCAAGGAACAACAAACGATTCTTTACCCGTAGATCGAAACTACGCTTACCTTAACACAAAGGATCTCCGCTGGACAAGCGCTTTTGCTTGAAGCCGAAAAGATGACCCATAAAATTGTAACACATGTCCAGGATTTGAACTCGTCTCGCCGTTTCCATTTTCTACGTGTCTGGTTGACTATTTAAGTACTAATACCGAGAGCCGTGCATTTGCAATCATTGACGAGGAACTTGCAATATTGAGGAACAACCAAGGATTCTTTACCATGGATTTCCGCTGGACAAGCCCTCTTGCTTGAAGCCCAAAGGATGGCCCATAAAGTCGTAACACGTAGTTTCTTGTCTTACTTATCGAGTTTTATTTTTGGATCGGGACGGATATCTGATTTCTACGGCTACGGATATCTCACTCTGTCCACGGAATGACCCGCTGAGTTCCATTTTGCGATCTTTTATCAGGAAACAACGGGTACATTTTCTTGTGTATATACCCTTATATTACCCCTGAATGCCTTTGCTCCCGATACATTGTTGACTCGCACACGCATGAGTAAGCGCCCTGTCGGCTGGGGTTAGAATGCACCGACTGCACCTCTGCAGAGGGTAAGACTCCACCTGTTCGCCGTGGGTGGCAACCCATGATGCTTAAGGATAGAACCCAGGTGGTTAACAGTTCACGATTTGCAGTACTCCACTTTGG
>CM042172.1:68321778-68324278 GCA_023376005.1 Doryteuthis pealeii | reverse complement strand
TCCCGATTACGATAAGAAAGTTCCCGAGTCCAAAAAGAAGGTTCCCGAGTCCGAAAAGAAATACCTGAAGAAGGCCGGAGGGTATGTCGGCCGAAACTTTGTACAGATAACAATAAAGATGAGGACAATAGTCCGAATAACGCAGATAATTCTTGTCTTGTTTCCTATCAAGGTAAACCGATTAAACATCTTTTATGCAATAACACCATAACTATTTCGTCATGGTCCAAGCACTTTGTTCCATTCTATTATCTTCTTTAAGAAGTCGAATGTTGTTGTCTTCCGAAAAAAAAACTATGTCAACTCACCCCCCCGTCTCTCTCTCTCTCTCTCTCTCTCTCTCTCTCTCTCTCTCTCTCTCTCTCTCTCTTATCCACTATACTTTTTGTTTGCTTTCTCTTCTTCATCTTTATAATCTACGCCTTCTTCTTAGTCAGTATTTCACTTTCTTTATTCAAATAATACATAATGTTCATCCTATGTTTAACCTCTTTTATCATAACATCAATCTACACCCAAATCACTCTCTTTCTCTCTCTCTCTCTCTCTCACACACACACACTCTCTCTTTTTCTATCTCTCTTTCTCCCCCCCTCTCTCTCTTCCTCTATCTCTCTCTCTTCCCCTCTCTCTTTTTCTCTCTTTCCTCCCCTTGTCTCTCTTTCTTTCTCACACTTTCTCTTTCCCTTCTCTCTCACTCTCTTTCTCTCGCTTTCTCTTTCTCCCCCTTTCTCTCTCTCTTTCTATCTCTCACTTTCTCTTTCCCTTCTCTCTCACTTTTCTTTCTCTCGCTTTCTCTTTCCCCCCCTCTCTCTCTCTTTCTATCTCTCACTTTCTCTTTCCCTTCTCTCTCTCTTTCTACTCTCACTTTCTCTTTCCCTTCTCTCTCACTTTTCTTTCTCTCACTTTCTCTTTCCCTTTTCTATCTCACTCTTTCTTTCTCTCACTTTCTCTTTCCCCCCTCTCTCTCTCTTTCTATCTCTCACTTTCTCTTTCCCTTCTCTCTCACTCTTTCTTTCTCTCACTTTCTCTTTCCCTTCTCTCTCTCTCTCTTTCTTTCACCCTCTCTCTCTCTCTCCGTCTTTTCCCCTCTGTCACTCTATCACTCTCTCTCTCTCTCTTTCTTTCTTTCTTCTCTCTAAATGATCTTGCTTTCATCATCGTCTTTTCGTTCTTAATTGTTTTCTCTTTCTTCCTTCTCATCCACTGCACTTTCTCCTAGTGATATATAATGTTCTTTCTATCCTCTTCTTTCGTAGAAACATTCTCTTTCTCTTCTTCTTCTGTTTATCTATCTATCAATCCACCTATATTTCCTTTTATTTATCTTCTTTTCTTCTGGAGAAACATCACCTTGTCATTTTTCTCCTTTCTCTCTCTCTCTCTCTCCCTCCCTCTCTCTCTGTCGCTGTCTCTCCATCTTTCTCTATTACTCTTTCTCGCTCCCTTATTGTCTATATATATATATATATATATATATATATATATCTCCCTCTCTCTCTCTCTCCCTCTCCCTCTCTCTGTCTCTCTCTCTCTCCCTCTCTCTGTCTCTCTCTCTTATCCACGATACTTTTTGTTTGCTTTCTCTTCTTCATCTTTATAATCTACGCCTTCTTCTTCATCAGTATTTCACTTTCTTTATTCAAATAATACACAATGTTCATCCTAATGTTTAACCTCTTTTATCATAAAATCAATCTACATCCAAATCTCTCTCTCTCTTTCTCTCTCTCTCTCTCTCACACACACACTCTCTCTTTTTCTATCTCTCTCTTTCTTCCCCCCTCTCTCTCTCTCTTCCTCTATCTCTGTCTCTTCTCCCTCTCTCTTTCTCTCTCTTTCCTCCTCCTTGTCTCTCTTTCTTTCTCTCACTTTCTCTTTCCCTTCTCTCTCTCTCTCTCTCTTTTTCTCTCGCTTTCTCTTTCCCCTCTCTCTCACTCTTTCTCTCGCTTTCTCTTTCCCCTCTCTCTCACTCTCTTTCTATCTCTCACTTTCTCTTTCCCTTCTCTCTCACTTTTCTTTCTCTCACTTTCTCTTTCCTTTCACCCTCTCTCTCTCTTCCCCCCCTCTCTCTCTCCGTCATTTTCCCCTCTGTCACTCTATCACTCTCTCTCTCTCTCTTTCTTTCTTCTCTCTACATGATCTTGCTTTCATCATCGTCTTTTCGTTCTTAATTGTTTTCTCTTTCTTCCTTCTCATCCACTGCACTTTCTCCTAGAAATATATAATGTTCTTTCTATCCTCTTCTTTCGTAAAACCATTCTCTTTCTCTTCTTCTTCTGTTTATCTATCTATCAATCCACCTATATTTCCTTTTATTTATCTTCTTTTCTTCTGGAGAAACATCACCTTGTCATTTTTCTCCTTTCTCTCTCTCTCTCTCTCTCTCTCTCTCTCTCTCTCTCTCTCTCTGTCTCTCTCTGTCGCTGTCTCTCCATCTTTCTCTATTACTCTTTCTCGCTCCCTTATTGTCTATATATCTTTCTTCTCTCTCTCTCTC
>CM042172.1:68309278-68316778 GCA_023376005.1 Doryteuthis pealeii | reverse complement strand
TTTTGGGATATGGGGCAACTTAGACAAGACTAGCAGCCGGAGAGGAACCAACCAATCAATACAGAGAATACACTACCACCTATATGATTGTACCAACCGTATTCTTCAAATTGCTTATGGCAAACTCCAACTCCGTTTAATCGTATAGATGCTAGAAGGCGGTCAACCACCGGTGTTTATTAATACACATGAAGTTCATGAAAATTATTCTACCAATTTATAATTTATGAAGCTAATGAAGATTAGGCATTAAATAACCGACACGTGTTGTTATGCCATTAAACTAATCAGCCAATTACAATTATGGGTGAAAAGTATTTGGTAAGAAAACCGGTAAAGTAGAAGCAACTCCAAGCTTACTATCAGTGGGAACGGGTAACAGAAGCCTGAAATTGAATCCTCGAAGCTGACCGATATTGTAAATACAAAAATCGTTATTCAAGCTCTTGATTTTTATATTCTCATCATTGCGCTGCACATTTCCAATACTAGACCATTATATAAGACAAACATGAGCAGTATGTTCACCATCATCTGTGAGAGACGTCTGAGCTGGCTTGGTCATGTCAGGATGATGGACAAAGGCCGCATCCCCATATACCTACTCTATGGTGAATTAGTAGAAGGCTTCGGACCGGTAGGGAGACCATGACTACGCTTTAAAGACGTCTGCAAGAATGACATGAAGACATGCCAAATCAACAGCAACAGATGGAAGGTTGATGCAGAAAATCGAGCGGCCTGAAAAGCGCCGCAGAAAATCTGGCGCCTCCTTGTCAGAGAAGGGACGAAACGGAGTAAAAAAGAGAGGAAAGAGATCCAGAAGGAAGGAGAGACCACAGCAACTCCATTAAGCATCACTGTTCGTTTGCAGTCACTGCAACAGAGATTGTAATTCAAAAATTGTCCTTTTCAGGCACTCACGCAGATGCAGTTAAAAATGGACACTACGCCATCATCTTTACCGGACGGAAAGATGCCAACAACATAGGGGTAAATTCTATTTTGATACTGGATACGATGCACATGGTTTGCTAGGAGTGATGACCAATAGGGATGGGCGGTGAGTCATGGGAATATGTGCTGTTTGTGACTGTAAATATGAACTTGTTTGTTTCATAACGCCTACTTGAGGTAATACAATATTGTGAAATGATATTGTGAAATGATATTGTGTTACTTGACATCATTACGTCCTCTTTCACTATGTGAACTACCGAATGGTTTCTAATCCAATATGTGATCTATCGAGTAGTTTCGATTCCAGTATGTGATCTACACATTAACCCATTATTATCCCATCAAACTAACCCTAACCCTAACCCTAACTCTGTCTTCTTGTTACATAATCTATGCATAAGATTATTGTCAACCCCCTGTATTTCAGAAGGGATAGTTCTTTTCATATCACGGGCGGTACTTTCCATGGAATATTACAGAAGTCACGTGGAACCTGGTCGGGTCTTCAGTTTTCAGCTTGGACGTCAGGCAGAGAAGATGTACTGCCTAGCTGGAGTTCACTGCATATGTTAGTTAGATGAGAAATGTTTAGTTAAGCAAATAAAGGTTTAAATAAATAACATGGTTTTGTGGTTGATGAATGTCTTGGTAACAGGACTGATCTAGAAGAAGAAATGAATTAAGTGCGACCGACCACCAAGACCAGAGAAATAGAAGACCAGACACGAAGTCCCCAAGACTAGGTCCAGTCGCTGGAAGAAGAATGTAAGATACCAAAGATGAGCAGAAGAATAGAAGTAAGAAAGTAAATAGAGAGTATATAACATTCTTTTTTTCCTAGTAGATCACATGCCATTAATAGTAGATCAATAGTAGATCACAAACCTTCGGTAGATCACATATTGGAAGAGCACCAATGATTAATGTATGGTTTGGTTTCTTTGTTAAATATCATGAGGCCCTATGTGGGTTAATGAATGTCAAAGCAATTGTTGGTTTATTGAGTTTTTCCTTTTTTTCAAAGTATAATAATATATATATATATATATATATATATATATATATATATATATATACTTTGGTGTGGTACTAAGTTTCTTGGTACAATGTGATTCTAGGCTGGTCCTATTCCCTACCAGTGGTTTGTGGTAGAGTTCAGGTTGCGTGTGATAGCTCAATGTTTAATTATTGTAAACAGAGCAAAGTTATTTTTGAATAAAAAGGCCTTAAATACCATGTGTATCGTGATTATGGACCATTTCCACTCGTGGGTATCTAGGGCCCACGAGATTCTTCAGACCACGTATATCGTTTATTTAGACAGCTGTCCTAGATACCCACGAGTGGAAATGGTCCATAACCACGATTACATGGTATTTAAGGCATTTCTATTCATTCATATATATATATATATATATATATATATATATATATATGAAATAGAGAAAGAGAGAGAGTGAGATATAGATATAGATATATACATAGATATACGTAAGAAAAGATGAAATACACAAAGACAATAATGAACATATAGAAAATTGTTTGAATGTATATATATATATATATATATATAATATATATATATATATATATACATACATACATATATATATATATATAATATATATATATACATACATACATATATTTATATTATATATATATATATATGTGTGTGTGTGTGTGTGTGTCTGTATGTGTGTGTCTGTGTATATATATTGTATATATATATATATATATATATATATATATATATATATGTATGTATATGTAAGTATATGTGCATGTATTTATGTACGCATCTGTATATAGTAGTCTCGGAATGACTTGAATGGCTGAAGCAGTGGCATAGGTTGGAAATTTAAATTAAATAAGAAGCCCATTTCAAAAGCTAAAATTCCACACTACTTCCGCGACTTTATTCTCACAACCCTGCACAATGTTCGCATCCCTTGTCTTGGAAGCGAGAGAAGAGAATAACAATTGGGTGGAGGAATCTCTTCGAAATGAGGAGTAGGGACGGGGGTGGGTGGGGGCAACTCGTAAATATAGGTAGTGGTGATTACAAGGGAGACATCAAGGCTGGCAGTGATTACACCAAGGGGGGAAGGGTGCTGATAGTAACGGTGACAACGAAAGTCTACGATAGAAAAAAAGGGAAAAGAGAAAAAGGAAAGAGGGGGGGGGAAGGGGGGGAGGGGGGGGGGAGAAGGGAGGAAAGGGGGGGGGGGGGAAGGGGTGAAAATGGAGGGGGAGGGGGGGGAAAGGGGGAGGGTGGAAAAAAGAAAAAAAAAAAGAAAAGGAAAGGAGGGAAAAAAATAGATGACAAATAAAAACAAATTAATATTATTAATATAAAAAAAAAAAAAAAGATCAAGAGAAAGAGAAAGAGAGAAGAGAGGAGGGAGGACAAAGAGGAAAAGAAGGGAAAAGAGGGAAAGAGGGGAAAGAAAAAAGAGAAAAAAAAAAAAAAGAAACGAGAAAAGGGAGGGAGAAAAGGGAGGGGGGAAAGAGGAAAGAAAAAAAGAAAAAAAGAAAGAAGGGGGGGGGGGGGGCGGGAGGAAAAAGGAGGGGGGGGGGGGGGGCGGGGGGGAAGGAGGGGGGGAGGGGGGGGGGGGGTGGGGGGGGGGGGGGGGGGGGAAGGGGTGGGGGGGGGGGGGGGGGGGAGGGGGGGGGAAAAAGAAAAAAAAAGAGAAAAAGAGAAAGAAAAAGAGAAAGGAGAAAAAGAAGGAGAAAAGAAAAGAAAAGAGAAAAAAAAGAAAAAGAAAAAGAGGAGGAAAAAGAAAGAGAAAGAGAGGAAAAAGAAAAGAAAAAAAAAAGAGAAAAAAATCGGCTGGCGGCTGTAGAGTGGCTGAAGCTCCCACGGGGGGGGGGCTTTTGGCTTTGGATGGAGACTCATAATGCTGCCTGTGGATAGGATCATGGTGCCCGAGCGGTCTGTAACCCGTGTACTAAGAAGTCAGGAACATGCAACACTCCACCTCACCAATTGTCCTTTACCGCTCATTGCTTCGTGAGGTCCTCTGTTGTAGCATCCAGTATTCGTGCAGGCCTGGTCAATGTACGTCTTTGCTGGCTCCACACTGGGCGTGTTTATGTGCTGTGTTCCATAGGAGGACCCTCCTTATGAGTTTTTCCTTGCCTCTTCAGCAGTATCCAGTGTGTCTTGTTCGTTTTAGTTCGGAATGTTTTTGGGGATATGGGGCAAACTTAGACAGACTAGCAGCCGGAGAGGAACCAAACCAATCAATACAGAGAATACACTACCACCTATATGATTGTACCACCGTATTCTTCAATTGCTTATGCAAACTCCAACTCCGTTTAATCTCGTATAGATGCTAGAAGGCGGCATCAACCACCGTGTTTATTAATACACATGAAGTTCATGAAAATATATTCTACCAATTTATAATTTATGAAAGCTATATGAAGATTAGGCATTAAATAACCGACACGTGTTGTTTATGCCATTAAACTAAATCAAGCCAATTACAATTATGGGTGAAAGTATTTGGGTAAGGAAAACCGGTAAAGTAGAAGCAACTCCACAGCTTACTATCAGTGGAACGGGTAACAGAAGCCTGAAATTGAATCCTCGAAGCTGACCGATATTGTAAATACAAAAATCGTTTTATTCAAGCTCTTGATTTTTTAATATTCTCATTCATTGCGCTGCACATTTCCAATACTAGACCATTATATAAGACAAACATGAGCAGTATGTTCACCATTCATCTGTGAGAGACGTCTGAGCTGGCCTTGGTCATGTCAGGATGATGGACAAAGCCGCATCCCCATATAACCTACTCTATGCGTGAAATAATGACAACAGCCTAGTTCGAATAGTCGCTGTCGCAGTCGCAGTTATTTCGCTGTCGTAGCAGCAGTTCTCATAGCCGTGAATTCTTCGTGATAAATGATATTAGTTCAGGTAAGTGTCAAACAGATTGTTTCCGTCATGCCTGCTGCTGCTGCTGCTGCTTCTGGCATCGATAATATATATATATATATATATATATATATATATATATATATAATATATACACTCTGCGAGGATGCTGGTGGCTGCACAGAAGACCTCCTATGGGTAATGAATGATAGGGAAGGGTTAGTGAGAGATTGTTATGGAATATCCGTGCTACTTGCGCGACATATGATGATGATGATATATAATATATATATATATATATATAATATAATATACATCCCTCCGCACGAGCAGGATACGACACAAGGTCAATTTCTTAAGCGGAGTTTAACAGGTGTGAATTCAGAGTTTTCCTTCTCCTAGACTGGTTACCTAGCCATGGTTAAAGAGTCCAGTATGACCTCTATTTACCCATAGCTGGAGGGAGAATTGGATTCATACCTTTCCCAAGAGTATCAGAGCCACATGAAATGTATACAGATATACATGTGTGGCGTTACGGTTCTCTTCGAAGGAAGACGATACCTGTAGAAATCAGGCACATAGCTCTTTGAGTTTCCTTTCATGATGATATATAGAAAGGCATGAATCCATATATTTTTTGTCTCATAGGTACAGTAATGCCACCCTGTCGGCTTGGGCTGTAGAATACGCCGACGGAACCTCAGCAGATGGCTGAAATTCCCACAGGGGGGAGCTCATGGCTTTGGATGCTGATTCATAATGCTGCCAGGAGATAGGATTATGGTGCCTGAGCGGTCTGTAACCTGTGTACTAAGAAGTCGCCAATTGTCTCTATCACTCATTGTCTTTAGGAGGTCCTCTGTGTAGCATCCAGTATCCGCGCAGACCTGGTCAATGTATGTATTTGCTGACGGTCCACACTGGCGTGTTTATGTGCTGGTTTCCATAGGAGGACACTCCTTATGAGCTTGTCCTTACCTCTTCAGCAGTGTCCAACGTGCTTTGTTCGTCTTAGTCGAATTGTTTTGGAGATATGCTGCAACTTGGACCAGACTGGCAGCCTGAGAGGACCTAACCGATCAATTGGTTAGTCAGAGAATACACTACCACCTATATGATTGTCCCGACCGTATTTTTCAAATTGCTTTGAATTCCGTTTAATCGTATAGATGCTAGAAGGCGGTCAACCACCAGTGTTTATTAATACACATCTTATTATAATGGAGATTGTGTGTTTTTCTGTCTGTAACCGAAACTATATTACTACTCAAGTCACAATTTCCTTAGTTATTAACGACACATTCTCCATGATTCTATTTCTATTTAAACCTCAATTAATAATAAAACTGTTTGACATTATTAATACTGTTGGCCTTACCTAAATACTAAAACAATGCAATTGTTTTTATATATACAACAAAATACCAGTTTTCAGTGTAAACGTAAAGCTAATTTGCATATTGATATTAAAAAAACTGATTTTAATAAAAATGTGCTTGGTATTATTGATTTCTAATTGTTTGGTTTTATCTTAATGAATATGAGTAAAAAATCTCTTCAATAAATCCTAAAAAAATTCATTAACAAGAAGAAATAACTGTAATTTTATTCTTTACTTCCTATTTTAACTAAATAGTTAAATTAGGAAAATTTAGCATTGAAAAACGGAAGTGATGAAAGAGTAAGTTTCAGTTGTTCTATTTTTCGATTATACCCCCTCCGTTTCAAATCTTTTTATCTGAATTCTTATTTAGTTTCATTAACCTTTCTAATTTAATACGATATTTCATTACATTTAAACTTAAATACTTGCACCCGGAGGGTGCATATATTTGCTAGTGAAGTTAATGAAAATTATTTCTACCAATTTATAATTCATGAAGCTAATGAAGATTAGGCATTAAATAACCGACACGGGTTGTTATGCCATTGAACTAATCAACCAATTACGTACGGTCTTCTGCATAAGCCTCCCATGTGTTGATGTCAATGTGGCATGTCTTCATGTCTCTCTTGCAGACATCTTTAAAGTGCAGGCGTGGTCTCCCTGCCGGTCGGGTTCCCTCTACTAACTCGCCATACAATAGGTCTTTGGGGATGCGGCCTTTGTCCATCCTCCTGACGTGGCCATAATAAATAAATAAGATAACAAATAATCTGGTCAGAATTATAGAATGTTGTATAATTTTGATATTTGAATATAGATTCATAGCTTCCCAAGGGCATTAGCACTATGGGAAATGCAAACAACTAAGAAGTAAGGAGAGTACCGTCCCTTGTCAGGTGGTAAGAACTGTCTCCTAACTGGTTTTGGCTATGAGGGTGAATAGTTTGCCAACTTGGACTCTTTAAATTTGGTAAGGCAACCGGTAAAGTAGAAGCAACTCCAAGCTTCCTATCAAAGGGAACGGGTAACAGAAGCCTGAAATTGAACCCTCGAAGCTGACCGATATTGTAAAAACAAAAATCGTTATTCAAGCTCTTGATTTTTATATTCTTGTCATTTGCTGCACATTTCCAATACTAGGCCATTATATAGGACAAACATGAACAGTATGTTCGCCATCATCTGTGAGAGACGTCTGCGCTGGCTTGGTCATGTCAGGATGATGGACAAAGGCCGCATCCCCATATACGTCTGCAAG
>CM042172.1:68294278-68296778 GCA_023376005.1 Doryteuthis pealeii | reverse complement strand
ACTCCTTAAAAACTAATACCGTGCCACAGTTCTCTCAACCCTCCTGTACGGTGCAGAAGCCTGGAGGATATATAAAGCAGATGCTCATAGACTACATGTCTACTACATGCGTCACTTGTGCAATATATTAAATGTCAAGTGGTGAAGAGAACTGGACTCCCTGGAATGCACGAAATACTTGTCCAACGCAAGCTGAGTTGGGCTGGCCACTTAAACAGACTTGGGATTGACAGACTACCAAAGCAGATTCTGTACTCTCAACTGAGAGAGGGTTCACATAGAATCGGTCGACCAAAGCTCAGGTACAACGACAACATCAATAGCCTCCTTAGGCAGTTGGCAAGACGCATCCAGAGACCGATTATATTGGAGGGAAATTATTCGCGTGGTGTCATCATCGGATAAGATGGACAGCAAGTAGTAGTAGTAGATGTTATTCATCACATAACACTGGAAAAGACATATTGATAGATGGTCAGATTCAATACCTTCACACAATCACCAACACGCCGGAGAAATAATCACATGATTCGCAGACTCAGCAAAGGCATTTGGGATGAAAATAAACCTCAATGGGACCAAAGTTATGTATCAGCCTCCTGTAGTAGTAGTAGTAGTAGTAGTAGTTGTAGATTACTTCTGGTTCTTCATCTTGGTCGTCTAACTCGGCCGCTATGTTCTTCTTATTGGGCTGACTTCTATTAAGAGCTTTTGCTGGGGTTTATTCTTCTTCGTGCTGGGCTGGACATTTTTTGTTTTAATATTCAATTAACAAAAAACAAAAAACAAAAAAACAAAACAAAAAAAACATGGTTGTTTTCTTGATCAAGCTTTATTTCCAGAACCCAGCCCCTGATCATCCACCGCGGCCAGAAACGACATCAGAGCGGCGACCTATCGGTCCACCCACTCTGGAGTCCGCGTCGCATCTAAACGAAATTAAAACTTATTCTCACAGCGCCCAATCGCGCGCTTTCAAGGAGGTAAAGGTTATTACCCGTCAACGACTGACGGGTAACATTCCATAGAGCCCGTCATTGTAAATCTAACGGACCCTAATTCAAAATATTTTAACTACAGGTACGTTCATAATTTATAAGCTGCTCATAAATAATGAAACAATCACCCAATTACGTATTGCACATTCTCATCGGTGCTTAATGTAGTGAGTAGTAATGTAGGTAGGGTGGCCAATTTTCGGTATTAGCCAGAGAGTGGAGGGAGTCTATCACCTTTTCAGTTGCGCAAAGCCAGGGATATTGTTTCTGTGTCCAAGGTGAAGCGCCACACCTACCATCAGTTCCCCACATTATCACACAGATCCAAGCTGTTCTACTCATGTACTGAGTTGGTGATGGCCAGTATCGAACCTAGACCTTTGCGTTTCAGAGGGCAGATGATATATCGACTGAGCTAAACCAGTCATGTATAACGCCGACGTAAATCTTACAAATTAATAGTTAACAATCCTTTGTCAAAGAAATTTAGAAAACTTAAGATGATTTCGAATGTCTATTTTCATGGTAGATAAGCTTTCTCTGTCTAGAAGATTGGCGCAACACAATCTTACTACCCCAAATTTCTCCACATTTGAATTTGTGTAAGTAAATATAAATGAATATTTCTACTTTATCAGCGGGGCTTTGAATATTCTTATTCAATAGGAATATTCAATTTCCTAAAACTATAAATTATTTGTATTGAGAATAGTTACTTGAAACTATAAGTGTTTGATAAGGATTATTATTAATGTTGCTGCTCTGGCGGACCTCAGAGTAAAAATGAAAAAAAAAAAAAAGCGTAAAGATAGACAAATACTTAGACCTTGCCAGAGAACTGAAAAAATCCTTGAAACATACAGGTGAAAGAGATACCAATTGTAGTTGGAACGGTTCCGATAGGTTTGGAAAAAGAGTGGAGGAGCTGGAAGTTATAAGAATAATCGATACCATCCAGTCAACAATATTGTTGAGATCAGCTAGAATACTCAGAGTCTTGAGGACTGCAGAAGGGTAAGACCCCCACAAAAAGGGATGTCCTGGGTATAATACCAAACTGCATTGGATGGTGAGGCTCCAGTTCTGGAGCTCTGGGGAATGTAGAGTGCCCCTTCATTGTCATTACTACGAAGTCCACTCTAAACCGGAGTGGTAGTATCTGTTATGGTCCCAGTTATAGATTAAATAGATCAGAATACTTGATATCATATAATCATGTACAAAAATGTAAATATGAACGAACGTGATTCCCTGACCTCCATGCATAAAATAACGCTATACGGGTTGAAAATTGATCAATCAATAATACATTTTGAATGATGCAAAGTGAACGGCAGTACAATATGGAGGTCATAGTTTAAAACTAATGAGCGTGGCTTGCGATAAAGTTACTTCCATCAATCTGTGCTACTCATGCACTGAGTTGCTGAGGGCCAGAATCGAACCTAAAACCTTACGTTTCCAAGACGGATGATATACCGACTGAGTAAACCAGTCCTGTA
>CM042172.1:68286778-68289278 GCA_023376005.1 Doryteuthis pealeii | reverse complement strand
ACGGATGTGGAATCAGCAGGAGTTTCTAAATAAATGTTGTTGAATTCACTCGCTTCCGACAAAAACAATAATTGGTGCGTTGGATGATATATATATATATATATATATATATATATATATATATATATATATATATATATATATGTTTGTGTGTGTGTGTGTGTGTGTGTGTGTGAGGAGTCTAATTTCCACTGTATATATTATTTCTGTATATGTGTTATATATATATATATATATATATATATATATATATATATATATATATATATATATATATATATGTATATATATATATATATATATATGTATATATATATATATATATATGTATATATATATATATATATTATATATATGTGTATATGTATATATATATATATATATATATATATATATATATATAATTTTTTCAACGTTCTTTTTTCTCAGACTTCAAATTTTAAACAGACCGATAAACAAGGACTATTACTCGCCTTTCTCCTTATTCTGAGATAAAAATTTTTATCACCTTCCACATACCAACAAAAGCCCTGAAGATGATCTAATTAATAGATCGAAACACTGCAACGTCGGCCAATAAACTCACCACTTACCTGTGTTTTTTCCATTTTTATTCGCATATATATATATATATATATATATATATATATATATATATATATATTAGAAGCAGCTACCCGGCATCGGCTAGGTAGGAGCCGCAAACAATTTAGTCTCGCAGATCCATTATTACTGAATCACAAATTAGATCCTTGTAGTATGCCCCAATAAAATCCTTATGTAAAAAGAAGACTTTGCGTTGATCCAGCCACTCTGAAAAGAAAAATTAATGTCGACTATTTAGAATATTAAACGCAAAAGAAATGTTATGCTGCTATCATTTAAATTTTATTTCTTATTTATCTACACAAATATAAATCTAACCCTCATTATTTTTGCTCAAAAACCAAGTCCTAGTGATATTTAATGTGTATATATATATTTACTTTGTCGTTAATTGTTTTATTTTCGATGTTTTCTCCGGACATACAGATACACACAACTGCCCTTTGAATACACACACACACACACACACACACACACACACACATATATATATATATATATATATATATATATATATATATATATATATATATATAAGAAAAGTGATCAAATCAATATAGTATATCTAGATGGCCTTCGGAGTGTTATCAATTACATGGACCTTCCCTGTTGTTTGAATCCATTTACTTGGGCCAGACACGGAGACACGGAGATTCAATTTTCTAGTTTTCTTATCAGTTTCGACCACCGACTATTTAAACCGTTATTCTAAAGCAAACAATATACAATATATAATATGAGTTTGCTGTAAAAATAGAGATTTGTGCTTATTTCACAGAATGTTTTAAAAATGTATATATAATTGCACTTTTTCAAGGGTCTTTTCATACCCAAGAAACAGTAAGCATGACCTTCTTTATTGAGCAATCTGTGGAATGTCTTTTCAACTCATGTTTAGCCAATTTGCAATCCTTTTATTTAATATATATTTATTTATAATTAATTTATTTTGCCTATGGACCCCTTTGATTTCTATTTTACTCTGGTGGACCCCCATAGCCTTTTTGTATTGCCTATGGACCATTCTGATTTCCATTTTACTCTGGTGGACCCCGTAGTCCTTTTTTTTGCCTATGGACCCCTTTTGATTCCTATTTTACTCTTGTAGACCCCCATAGTCCTTTTTTGCCTATGGACCCCTTTTGATTTCTATTTTACTCTGGTGGACCCCCATAGTCCTTTTTTTGCCTATGGACCCCTTTTGATTTCTATTTCACTCTGGTGGACCCCCCATAGTCTTTTTTATTGCCTATGGACCATTCTGATTCCTATTTTACTCTGGTGGACCCTCCATAGTCTTTTTTATTGCCTATGGACCATTTTGATTCCTATTTTACTTTGCTAGACTCCCATAGCCGTATTCTTTTGCTATGGACTATTTTGATTCCTATTTTACTCTGGTGGACCACCATAGACATTCAATATTTAAAAATCCTATGTTATCTTTTTAATTAAATATTTCTTGCTTGCCTGGACCGAAAAGAAATATTATATGGTCCTGGGGTGGGCATATGAACTCTGGCTGAGAATAACTGGTTTAAACCAAGACTCTTTTGAAAAGTTTTGCTCTTCTTTTTCACATAACATATATCTATCTAAAAATTTCCCAAATGTATAATTTAAAATATGCTCCTCCGTCCGCATCACATATTCTTTTATAAATTTCACATAGTTTGCATTTCTCAGACACCAGTCATTTGGTGACAGACCTCTGTTCAAGCCTGGAGCACTCGGTTTAATTTACTGCTATTTTGAATAGCCTCAAAAATATTTCGGTGAGATTAGTGTTTGTTTGTTTATTGATTTTAACGGCATATCAACCCGTCTGGTGTTATGTCATGCCTAACGGTTAGGAATTTATAAACATCGTGTATTTATGTTTATACATTTTAGT
>CM042172.1:68254278-68281778 GCA_023376005.1 Doryteuthis pealeii | reverse complement strand
CTACCTCATATATATGTGTATATATATATGTGTGTGTGTGTGTGTGTGTGTGTCATTCCTAAAGTAAGTGGATCGATCAAATACCCCTTAAAAACCGGACGCTCTAACAAAAGCGTTGAGTATATGTTTTCTATCGAATGAAGAGGAAGGGAAAACTGTGGTGGGCGTGGCAAAACCAGCCATAACTAATACCTTCTTCTTCTTCTTCTTCTTCTTCTTCTTCTTCTTTATTATGGATGACGCAGGGTGGGAATCTTGCAGCGGTGGCCACAAGACGTGATTAAGGCAAGAGCTAGAGAAACATAAAGTAAAACACCATTGGACATTTCAAAATCCGACAAGGCTGTAAAACGAAGACTCGTGCGGACAGAAATGAATAAAATAAAAATGTAAAACACGTGTGATTGCCAGCGAAACGGTTATATTACGTTGCCGTTGCTGAATAGTACCCTGAAAATGCTGAAACGTAATAAATAGATTGAAAACGAGGCGGATAGGCATAAAATGATCGAGATCGTTGATTTTTGAAGTACATGAATAAACCTGAATACAATATCATCATCATCATCATCATCACCATCATCATCATGTCACGCAAGTAGCACGGATACCCATGCCAATCTCTCGCCAACATTCCCTATTATTTATTGTCTCTGTTAGGTCTTCTGCGCGGCATCCAGAATCCTCACATATTTGGTCAATCTAGGTCCTTGATGGGCGGCCCACACTAGCATGCCCATGTGTTGGCTTTTACCGGAGAACGTCGCTTATGAGCTCGTCTTTGTTTCTCCAGCAGTGTTATGTATGCCTAGTCCGTCTTACTCGTATGGTTTGTTACTCTTTCTTTCTTTGGACCTTTGTGATCTCTAGTCATCTTTTCTATTCCATACATCCGAGTCACCATGTTGGATTCTATCTCTTCTTGTCTGGTTTTTCTTGTTGGTTCTTCATCTTCTAGCTTGGCCGGTCTTCTAGCTCAATCATTTAACAACGCCTGTTGTCTTTTTTGGAAGCTTTTATTTGCTTAATTAACTTTTCTTACTAACATCGCGCGCGGAGTTCAGCCGGAGCAAAGATACGTCACCCTTGCTTCATATACTGGCTGCAACTGAGGAGCTAACTAGATCTCATGTGACTTCAGGTGTTTTGCAGTTTTCCCGCCTCTGTGGTCAAAGTTTTCCAACGGTCTGTAATTTTCCATTTCGGATCTTCGTATTTTCGCTACACAGTGTTGTTAATAATCTATGCTACCATAGATTATAAAAGCAAGTGGACATACAGCTGTCTCTTTGTGTGGTGGGAATGCCATATACATGCCGGAAAATTATGGAATTTTAGAAAAACAATATTTTATTAGAAAGAAAATAAGCAGAAACAAGCGTAATATTATAGCAATTTATGTTGGAGGTTTATTAAATTACATTTTTTCATTGTACACTTGTCAAAAATGCTAGAATTAGCAGACTTAGAAAACAGTCCCTTTTATATATTTCTTTTTATTTAGCAGTAAATTATAAATAGGACACTAAACATTTTTTATTGTGAGCTGGATATAGTAGCAACATAAAAAAAACACATCAAATTATTTTATTAATATGTTTTCATTTAGCAGTAAATAAACTAATAATAGATAAGACACTAAATATTTTTCATTGATAGCTGGTTATACTGGCAAATAAAAAAAAAGATCAATTATTTTATTGCTGGGATAAGTTTTTCTATGTTTTGCTCTGGAACATATTCGGAAATAACTCAATAACGAAAAAAGCCGGAAGTTGTATTCCTAAAACAAATACAAGCTGAACATTATCCTTCAAATTGCTCTTATGGCAAACATCCAACCCTTTTTATCATATGGGTGCTGGGATTGTTGGGATAATATTAAATATATATATATATAATATATATATATATATATATATATATATATATATATATATATACATATATATGAGGAAGAATGAATAAAGAAAAGAAAGAACAGAATGGATAATAAAAGATGAATTTAATCAATATCACTTACACATGTGTTTCGGTCAGTTCATCTGTGTAAAAATAAGACTGTCTGACCGAAACACATATGTAAGTGATATTGATTAAATTCATCTTTTATTATCCATTCTGTTCTTTCTTTTCTTTATTCATTCTTCTCATATTGTCGGATTCATTTCCAATTCCATTTTTACACACACACACACACACACACACACCAATTTTTACTAATTTTAACACACACATATATATATATTCAATCCATATAATATATATAAGTCTATACTGATATATCTGCAGATTATATATATATATATATTATATATATATAGAGAGAGAGAGAGAGAAAGAAAGGTAGACAGATAGATATTTACACACAGATGCATAACTTACTTGTCACTTTTTCTTTCTTTTGCCATTTTGATCTCTAGTAATCTTTTCTATTCCATACCTCCGAGTGCCATGTTGGATTCAATCTCTTCTAGAATGGTTTTCTTGTTGGTTCTTCATCTTCTAGCTTATCCGGTCTTCTAGTTGAGGCATGCTCAATCATTTAACAACGCGTTGTCATTTTTGTAAGATTTTATTTGCTTAGTGAACTTTTCTTACTAACATCACGCGCGTAGTTCAGGCAAAGCAAAGAGACGTCTCCATTGCTTCACATCCTGGCTGCAACTGAGGACCTAACTAGATCTCACGTGACTTCAGGTGATTTTCGCTCTAGTAATCTATGCAACAAATGCAGTTTATTACTTCTAGCAATAAATGGTGTTAATGGAAAATCTAGCATGACAATTATGTCTACCAGTTTATTAATACAAATGAAGTTAATGATATGTATTTATAAACGATTATATAATCAAACCAAAAAGATAACAAACTATTCATAAAATCATATATACATATGGAGGAGCGTGGGCTAATGGTTAGAGTCATTGGAAATGGACTATTCGACCCGAGTTCAATTCTCGGACGAAACTGTTTGAATTTCACATAGCGCTAATACCCTTGGGAAAGGTATGAATCCAATTCTCCCTCCAGCTATGGGTAAATAGCAGGGCAGACTGGACTCTTTAACCTTGGTTAGGCAAACTGTCTAGGAGAAGGAAAACTCTGAATTCAAACCTGTTAAACTCCACTTAAGAAATTGACCTTGTGTCGCATCCTGCTAGTGCGGAGAGGTTGGTAAAAATATATACTATTTATTTAATACCCTTGGGAAAGGTATGAATCCAATTCTCACTCCAGTTATGGGTAAATAGCAGGGTAGACTAGACTTTCTAACCATAGTTAGGTAACCAGTATAGGAGAAGGAAATTGACCTTGTGTCGCATCCTGCTCGTGTGGAGAGGTTGGTAAATATATATATACAAAAAATACAACAAAAACAAAAATAGGATTTGGCAATAAACAGATCACTCAGGGTTGATATGCCATTAAATAAGATAAACTAATCAAACTGGGAAGTGTGGAGTACCCCTTCATTTTCATTACTCACATATACCCTTTGACCCAGAGCGATAGTATAGAAGTATAGAAACTGTAGAAAGATACTGCATGTTTTATTGAATAAACCTAGACGCAGCACCCCACAGTAGCCGCATGGTCACTTACCTCCCGTCTCACAAATAAAATGAGTGGTATTTATTCAGCTAACGCTGCAGTGTTTCAAACTGTTTAGTAGATTTTCTTCAGGGCTTTTGTTGATATAAGGAAAAGTAAAATTTATCGCAAGAATTATAAGGAGACTGTGATCGGTTTGTTTACAATGCTTTGAATGGAATGTTAGCGTTCTTAGAAACAGATTCGAAAATTTATGAGATGCTTAGGTTTTGAAGGATATCGAACATTGTTAAGTTGTGTGTGTGTATTTATGTGTGTGCGCGCGTGTGTGTGTGTTTGTGTGTGTGTGTGTGTGTGTGTGTGTGAGAGAGAGAGAGAGAGAGAGAGAGAGGAGAGAGAGAGAGAGAGAGAGAGAGAGAGAGTGATAAATTTTTACTTTTTCTTATATCAACAAAAGCACTGAAGAAGCTCTACTAAACAGATTGAAACACTGCAGCAATGAACATGTGTTTTTTCAAATAAGACAAGCAAGACGTGCTGAAGTATTAAGGTTTAGTTAATCCTTAATACTTCAGACAACGTTCTTCTATGTAATCCTACACATGGACGCATTAGTTTTCAACTTAACTCCTAGAGGCCGTAGCCCATCTGTTGGATTATTTTGAGGTATACGCTGTGTTAAAGAACACAACTTTTATTCATAGACTGTTCCAAAACAGCAGTAGCCGAATTAGCCAATAAATAACGGCCAAACATGTATTTAATTTACTATTTAAAGGCGTTGATAAATTGTCATAAAATTACTCTCTATAATGACTGGTTAAATGAATTACAGATCAACAAAGATTATAAACATACACATCCACATCCACTCACACACTCACATACACACCCACTCATACACACACACACCCTCTCTCTCTCTCTCTCTCTCTCTTTCTCTCTCTCTATCTATCTATCTCTTTAATATAAGTGGTTAAGGAAAAAAGAACGAGTAGTACTGACCAAATAAATACAAGAATATTCAGGATCGTTGCATGAATAGCGGAATAATTTTTTAAAGTATTTTAAATGAGAATAAGTCATAAAAGTCAAAAGAAATTGAAAACGAATTTCCTATAACTCCAACATAAAAAATGAATTAATTTTATCTGTTAATTAATCTACCCATTATTTTTCCATTAAACTGACCCTACACTCTAACCCGAACCCTAAACCCTAACCCTAACCCTAACACTAACCCTAACCGCGTCTTCTTTTTTCCTAGTAGATCAATAAATAAATGAATAAATAAATTATAAAATTCATTCAGAGTGGTTCCCCTTTTTAGGTTGGAGCTATAGGAAATAACCAGGATAGCGATGACAGGAAGTCAACGGTTCATGGTAGCTCACAGTTTCTTGTCTATGCTATTTTAAAGCCAAGTCTACTTCAAGGCAGGATCAACTCTGATACAACTCCTACTTTGACGACAAATCAACAGCTTTGAGTACAGGTCAAAAGACAAGGATTAAAACTGAAACTACATCTTTCTACTTCCATAAAGGTTCAAACTATATGCCACAAAGCATTTTCACTATAAAACTGCTTTCAACTAATCCCCTCAAATAACCACACGAATGGTAAATATCATACCATATTAGAATCGGACTGACTCCGTGAAGAAATTAAAAACAATATGGGCCGAATCCGGGCCCGCAATCACGAAATTTTGGATACCCAAATTTTAATTACGGCAGGTGTTTTTAGCGCTCTGCTTAACACAAAGGATCTCCGCTGGACAGCGCTCTTGCTTGAAGCCCAAAGGATGGCTGCAAAAATCATATCAAGTTCAACCTAAACTCAAGAGCCCAATTTAAGTATACTTTGAGGAGAGAAAATATGGGTCCATACAGTTATCAATGGCATTAATACAATGAGAAACGCAAACAGCATCGTCCAGGTTTGAATTTGGGTTACCGATTCCATTTTTTACGAGAATAACTATAACACGAAGCGTGCATACATCCCCTTCACCCACACACACATCACACATATACCCCCCCCCATAAACACTTGGTTTGAAAAACGCATAGGCAAGAATCTGACAGTTACTAAGCAACGTTGACATCATGTCTTCGCTACTCATATATATATATATATATATATATATATATAAAACAATTTTCATTTATATATATATGCATGAGTTGACAATTTATGTGATATATATATATATATATATATATATATATAATAATAACAATTTTCATTTTATATATATGCATGAGTTGACAATTTGTTAAATATATATAATAATATATATATATATATATAATATATATATATATATAACAACAATTTGATTTTTATATATATATGCATGAGTTGACAATTTGTTTTATATATATATATATATATATATATATATATATATATATATATATATATATAACAACAATTTTGATTTTATATATATATGCATGAGTTGACAATTTGTTATATATATATATATTATATATATATATATATAATATATATATATATATGTGTGTGTGTGTGTGTGTAAAACCTTATAAATATGTATATATTCTGCGTTTTCTTTCCTTACATTTCCCCTTTAGCCAACATATTTTTCTGTCCACTCCTTTTCTGATCACCCCTTCCATGCACCACCAACACGTATATATGTATATATTTATTATTTCCATTCTTTTAAAATCTTTTTTTTTATGTTAATGGTTAAGGAGCGAAGACAATCATGGCGGCATTGGCGGTCTTGGTTGTTATAATGGTATCAGCGAAAAGCTGTCTTTCTTTTTCTTTCTTCATTTTTTACACCGTTTTTCTTTCAATTTTTTTAATGTAATTTTTTTCTCCCTCTCTTCTCTCTATTTCATTTTACTACCGCCATCTTCCTATCACCTTGGGATGAGTTTTATTCGCCTGTCCACTGTAGATTTTCAAATTCGGTTTTGTTCTCTTTTTTTTCGCCTTTCTTTATTTTTGATTTAAATTATTTTTATTTCTGTTCGTCTTTTTGTTTAATGTATTTTTTCCATTCTCTACGTCTTCATTTTTTTTTTTCACTTTGAGTCGGTGTTCGAGTCTATAATTTGTTCATTCTCAATTATTTTCTACTCTTTTAGTTTATTTGTATGCTTATATTCTTTCGTTGGTTTATTCTGTCATTCGTTTATTCATTCATTCTTTCTTTCTTCCGTTCATTCTTTCTTTCTTTTTTCAGTTCATTCTTTCTTTCTTTCTTCGTCATTCTTTTTTTTCTTTCCTTTTCAGTTCTTTCTTTCTTTCTTTCTTCAGTTCATTCTTTCTTTCTTTCTTTCTTTCTTTCTTTCTTTCTTCAGGACTTTCTTTCTTCAGGACATTCTTTCTTTCTTTCTTTTGTTCCTTATTTCTGTCTTTCTTGCTTTCTTCAGTTCATTCTTTATTTGCTTATATTCTTTCGTTTGTTTATTCTTTATTTCTTTTATTCATTTATTCCTTCTTTCTTTCTTTCTTTCTTTCTTCCGTTCATTCTTTCTTTCTTCAGTTCATTCATTCTTTCTTTCTTACGTTCATTCTTTCTTTCTTCTTCCGTTCATTCTTTCTTTCTTTCTTTCTTCAGTTCATTCTTTCTTTCTTTCTTCCGTTCATTCTTTCTTTCTTTCTTTCTTCAGGACTCTCTTTCTTCAGGACATTCTTTCTTTCTTTCTTTTGTTCATTATTTCTGTCTTTCTTGCTTTCTTCAGTTCATTCTTTATTTGCTTATATTCTTTCGTTGGTTTATTCTGTCATTCGTTTATTCATTCATTCTTTCTTTCTTCCGTACATTCTTCTTTCTTTTTCAGTTCATTCTTTCTTTCTTCTTCCGTTCATTCTTTCTTTTTTTCTTTCTTTTTTCAGTTCTTTCTTTCTTCTTTCTCAGTTGCATTCTTTCTTTCTTTCTTTCTTTCTTTCTTTCTTTCTTCAAGACTTTCTTTCTTTCAGGACATCTTTCTTCTTCTTTTGTTCATTATTTCTGTCTTTCTTGCTTTCTTTCAGTTCATTCTTTATTTGCTTATATTCTTTCGTGGTTTATTCTGTCATTCGTTTATTCATTCATTCTTTCTTTCTTCCGTACATTTTTCTTTCCTTTCAGTTTCAATTCTTTCTTTCTTTCTTTTTTCATTCAATTCTTTCTTTCTTTCTTTCCTTCATTCTTTCTTTCTTTCTTCTTCAAGTTCATTCTTTCTTTCATTTCTTTCTTCTTTCTTTCTTCAGGACTTTCGTTCTTCAGGACATTCTTTCTTTCTTTCTTTGTTCCTTATTTTCTGCTTTCTTGCTTTCTTCAGTTCATTCTTTATTTGCTATATTTCTTTCGTTTGTTGATTCTTTATTTCTTATTCATTTATCTTCTTCTTTCTTCTTCTTTCTTCCGTTCATTCTTTCATTTCTTCAGTTCATTCTATTTTCTTTTCTTTCTTACGTTCATTCTTTCTTTGCTTTCTTCCGTTCATTCTTCTTTCTTTCTTTCTTCAGTTCATTCTTCTTTCTTTCTTCCGTTCATCTTTCTTTTCATTTCTTCTTCAGGACTCTCTTTCTTCAGGACATTCTTTCTTTCTTTCTGTGTCATTATTTCTGTCTTTCTTGCTTCTTTCAGTTCATTCTTATTTGCTTATATTCTTTCGTTTGTTTTATTCTTATTTCTTTTATTCATTTATTCCTTCTTTTCTTTCTTCAGACTTTCTTTCTTCAGGGACTTTTTCTTCAGGACATTCTTTCTTTCTTTTTCAGTCATTCTTTATTTCTTTTATTCATTCATTTTTTCTTTCCTTCTTCAGTTCATTTCTCTCACTTATTTTATTCATTCATTCTTTCTTTCTTGTCTTCCGTTCATTCTTTCTTTCTTCTTTCTTCAGTTCTTTCTTTTCTTTCTTTCTTTCTTCTTTCTTTCTTTTCTTCAGGACTTTCTTTCTTCAGGACATTTTCTTTCTTTCTTTTGTTCATTATTTCTGTTCTTCTTGCTTTCTTCAGTTCATTTCTTATTTGCTTATATTCTTTCGTTTTATTCTTTATTTCTTTTATTCATTTATTCCTTTCTTTCTTTCTTTCCTTTTCTTTCTTTCTTCCGTCATCTTTCTTTCTTCATATTCATTCATTCTTCTTTCTGTATCCGTTCATTCTTTCTCTTTCTTCTTGTTTATCTTTTTCTTTCTTTCTTTCTTTCTTTCTTTCTTCTGTTCATTCTTTCTTTTCTTTCTTTCTTTCCGTTCATCTTTCTTTCTTTCTTCTCAGTTCATTCTTTCTTTGCTTATATTCTTTCGTTCGTTTATTCTTTCTTTCTTTCTTTCTTCAGTTCTTCTTTCTTTCTTTCTTTCTTTCTTTCTCAGGACTTCTTTCTTCAGGACATTCTTTACTTTCTTTCTTTTGTTCATTATTCTGTCTTTCTTGCTTTTCTCAGGTTCATTCTTTATTTGCTTATATTCTTTCGTTTGTCTTTTATTCTTTATTTTCTTTTATTCATTTATTCCTTCTTTCTTTCTTTCTTTCTTTCTTTTCCAGTTGCATATCTTTCTTCTTCAATTCAATTCATTCTTTCTTCTTACGTCTTCTTTCTTCTTTCTATCTGTTCATTTTTCTTTCTTTCTTTCTTTCTTTCTTTCTTCCGTTCATTCTTTTCTTTCTTTCTTTCTTCAGTTCATTACCTTCTTTCTTTTCTTTCTCAGTTCATTCTTCTTTTCTTTTTCTTTCTTCTTTCTTTCTTTCTTCAGTTCATTCTTTTTGCTTTATTATTACTTTCGTTCGTTTATTCTTTATTCTTTTATTCATTCTTCCTTTCTTCCGTTCTTCTTTCTTTCTTTCTTTCTCTGTTTATTCTTCTTTCTTGTCTTCAGTTCATTCTTTATTTTCTTATATTCTTTCGTCGTTTTTCTTTATTTCTTTTATTTCATTCTTCTCTCTTCTTTCTTCTGTTCTTCTTCTTTCCTTTCTTCTGTTCATCTTCTTCTTCTTTCTTCAGTTAATTCTTTCTTCTTCTTTCCGTTCATCTTTATTGAATATGTTTATATTCTTTCGTTCGTTTATTCTTTATTTCTTTTATTCATTCATTATTTCTTTCCTTCTTCAGTTCATTCTCTCATTCTTTTATTCATTGATTCTTTCTTTCTTTCTTCCGATCATTTTTTATTTTTTTCTACTCTTGTTCTTTTCACTTTATTCATTGTACATTTTCTTTCTTCTCCTATTGTTTCTTTCTTTCTTTCACAATTAATTCAATGAGTCTGGCTGTTCCTCTGTGTATATTACTTTCTTTTCTTTTCTTTTCTTTTCTTTTCTTTTCTCTCTTTCGTATTTACTTCATTATATCGTCTATTAATTCTTTCTTGTTTATGCTTTCCTTTTCTTTTATTTTGTTCTTTTATTCTACAGTTTCTTTTTCTCATTTTGATGAAAATTTATTTCCTTTCTTTGTTTAAAATTTTTTTTATCAATCTTTTCTGTTTTGTCATGTTTTCTTTCTTTCTTTCTTTCTTTCTTCCTTCCTTCCTCCTTCCTTCCTTCCTTCCTTCCTTTCTTTCTTTCTTTCTTCCTTTCTTCCTTCCTTTCTTTCTTTCTTTCATTCTTTCTTTCTTTTGATCATTATATCTTGTATTTCTTCTTTCTTTTTTTATTCATCAATTTGTTCATTCTTTTTTCTGTCGATGTTTCTTTCTTTCTTTCTTTCTTTCTTTCTTTCTTTTCTTTCTTTCTTTCTTCTTTCATGTGTTTTTTTTTAATTCGTTTTCAATTTCTGTTGACCTTTATGACTTATTCTCATTTAAAATACTTTAAAAAATTATTCCGCTATTCATGCAACGATCCTGAATATTCTTGTATTTATTTGGTGAGTACTACTCGTTCTTTTTTCCTTTCTTGTATAAGTTCCTCCGTTATTTTATTTCTAATTATTTTCTTCCCTTTCATTTTTCCATTTACGAGCCATCATCTATTCATTTATTCATTCATTCGACAAAGAGGGTTTTTCTCGTCCTTTTGTTTCATTTTCATTCACTAACTATTCCTTTATTTAATCCTTTGTTTCCTTCTTCTTAGTTTCATTCGGTTTATAATTCATTTTTCAAAGTATATATTCTTTATTTTTATTCATTTTTCAAAGTATATATTCTTTATTTTTATTCATTTTTCAAAGTATATATTCTTTATTTTTATTCATTTTTCAAAGTATATATTCTTTATTTTTATTCATTTTTCAAAGTATATATTCTTTATTTTTATTCATTTTTCAAAGTATATATTCTTTATTTTTATTTTCACCGATTCCTTCATTGAATCCTTTATTATTCACTTGCTTATATTTTAATTTTATTTTTATTTATTTATTTTTCTATTCATCGATACATTCATTAAATCGTTTATTATTAACTTCCTTCTATTATTCCTTCATTTCTGTTCTTTCTTTTTAATCGACTCATTCATTAAATCGTTTATTCTTCTTTTGTTTCTATTGTTCCTTCCTTTTAATTTCTTTCTTTCTTTCTTTTTGATCGACTCATTCATTAAATCGTTTATTATTGACTTCCTTCTATTATTCTTTCATTTCTGTTCTTTCTTTATTTAATCGTCTCATTCATTAAATCATTTATCCTTCACTTGGTTTTATTTTTCCTTCCTTTAAGTCTATTTCTTTCTTTTTAATCGACTCATTCATTAAATCATTTATTCTTCACTTGCTTCTATTATTCCTTCATTTCTATTGTTCCTTCCTTTTAGTTTCTTTCTTTCCTTCTTTCTTTTTAATCGACTCATTCATTAAATCATTTATTTTTCACTTCCTTCCATTATTCCTTTTTTTTCATCGATTCATTCATTAAATCTTTTATTCTTCACTTCCTTCTCTTATTCCTTCATTTCTGTTCTTTCTTCATTTTTTTCATCGGTTCATTCATTAAATCGTTTATTCTTCCCTTGTTTCTCTTTCTCCTTCTTTTTAGTTTCTTTCTTTCTTTCTTTCGTTCTTTTTAATCGACTCATTCATTAAATTATTTATTTTTCACTTCCTTCTACTATTCCTACATTTCTGTTCTTTCTTTTTTTTTACGGATTCATTCATTAAATCGTTTATTCTTCCCTCGTTTCTCTTTCTCCTTCTTTATATTATTCAATTTCTTTCTCTTTTAAATGATTAATTCTATCGTTTAATTGATTACATGTATACTTTATTTAAGAATTCATTCTAACGATCTTTTTATTTTTCAATCATTTATTTTACACTTGTTTGTTACCTCCCCTTTTTCTAGGAATAGTTATCTCCCTTCTTCTCAGCTTGCTCCAATTTTTCCCGCTTTCTTTCAATTATTTATTTCTTGGTTTGTTTATCATTTTTCGCCCATTAATTCATCGTAACTCTTTTTCTCCTCATGTCATTTGGCCTCTTTTCCATTTCCTTTCCATCCCCGTTGGTATGCAACGTGTAGAATTCTTTATTTTTATTTTATCATTCTATTCTTACATTCCCGCGTTTAGATATTCTCAAATATTTTTTCTCTTTTATGGCTGGCTCCATTTTTCAAGTCCGTACGTTCAAATCACGATCCTTTTTTTTTTACAACGTTTCCGAACAACTCAAGTCCGTGACACATTTGTTCACTCTTATTTATATGTGTGTCCAGTAGGAAGCGTGTGGTGTAATGGTTAAAGTCATAGGAAATGGACTCGTCGCCCCGAGTTCAAATCCTGGACGTGGTAATTGCATTTTCACTTAGCGCTAATAACCTTGGGAAAGGCATGTATCCTACTATCTCTCCAGCTATAAAATAAATAGTAGGACAGACTGGGCTCTTTAACCTTGGTTAGGCAACCGGTCTAGGAGAAGGAAAACTTTGAATTCAAATCTGCTTAGAAATTGACCTTGTGCCACATCCTGTTCGTGCGGAGGTGTTGGTAAATATAAATTTTGTTGTAAACAATGATTTTATTAAATGAATACAAAATGAAGCTTTACCTAGTAGACTGTGAATTCAGAAGCGTAAATATATGATCTACCTGACAGATGTTAGTGGAATATGAAATGAAATCCAATGTGTTTATAATTTCTCAAGTGGGATTATTACTTTTAATAAAATATCAAGCTCTAAGGAAAACATAACCTAATACGTTAAGTCATTCATAACACGAAGGCTTTAAATGCCATATATTTAAAAAAATATATATATAACTTAAAAAAAGTACTTAACTAATTCACTTACAAATCATAGATATCCACAAACATTGGCATTAGATATCCAACAAAGGTTGATATGCCATTAAAAACTAACAAACCAAACAAACCAAATATCCGCCCTGTCGACTGAAACCGGGAATTTTAAAGCCCCTAAGATGGATGCTTCATATCTTATGGTGTTTGCCGAGAAGCACAGGTCAGACGATACAGTTACTCAGTGGCGGGGTACAGGGGTGAGCTAACAGGTTGGGTGGCGGTGAGTAAGAATTAGAGCGAGAGATAACCAGAGAGAGAGGGCGAGAGAGAGAGAGAGAGAGATAGAGGACGGAGAGGCGAGAGAGGGAGAGAGAGAGAGAGGAGGAGAGAGAGAGAGGGGCGAGAGAGAGAGAGGGCGAGAGAGAGAGAGAGAGACAAGAGAGAGGACGGGAGAGGGCGAAGAGAGCGAGAGAGAGGGCGAAAGAGAGGAGAGAGAGGGCGAGGGTGAAAGAAAGAGAGAGGGGGAGAAAGAGAGAGAGAGAGCGGTGAGAGAGAGCGAGAGACGAGAGAGCGACAGAGAGAGAGAGTGTGAGCGGTGAGAGAGTGAGAGAGAGAGAGAGAGAGAGGAGGGGATTGAAAGAGGGTGATAAAGAGGATTAAATTGACCAAAGAATGACTTGAAAACATTTTTTTTAATTGAATTACCAATAAGAATAAAGCAAACAAACTAGAATGCACCGACTGCACCTCTGTAGAGGGGTAAAACTCCGCCAATGGGGCCACCTGTTGGCCGTGAGTGGCGACCCGTGATGCTTAAGGATAGGACCCAGGTGGTTGAGCAGTCCAATGTTCCACTTTGGCTAATCGAACACTAGACTAGTGCTACATCTAACCTCAGCTCACAGACGCATTGAGAAGATTGCACAAGTTGTGCTAGTTATGCGCACATTTGGCGAGGACCGGTATTGAACCTTGAACATTGTGATCCCGTGGCGGATATTAAACCAACTCAGCCAAACCTGCCAACCTTACTGTGATGCTTAATGACGGAGTCTTGGTGGATAAGCAGTCCATAACCTGCAATACTCCACTTATGCCCTTACTTAAGCTAGACGGGCAATTGGAGAGGCCCCTTCCCATCAATTGGCTGGTCATGTCAAGCCCTAGCACATATATGATTGTCCCAACACTATTGTCCTTGTGGCAAGCCCCAACCCTTTTTATCATATGCGTGTTAGAAGGTGGTGACTGAGGGTCTACATGTCCTGAGAATGACGTTAAACTCTATCTGATGGTGAGGTTCCAGTTTCGGAGGTTTGGGGAATGTGGAGCACCCCTTCATCACCATTGCTTTCCGGTCCACTCTGACTGGGAGTGGTAGTACCTGTTAGGGTCCCATCTATGGGTTAAATAGAAAAATGTATTTATAAAAAATTGTATTATCCATTAAGAATTTATTTTTTTCAAAACTTTATCGGTATTAAATGACCCATTGAGTTTGATATGCCGTAAAACAAACCAAACCAAACCAAACCAAACCAAACCAAACCTCTAACCATTACACCACGCCTAAATCATATATACCAAATGTCTTTGGGTAGCGTATTTCCAATATGAAGATTAGGGTGGTTTTAACACAGTAGCTAACACCGGTAGCATTAAGTTAAAAGTACCTGTTACCTATTACTTAAGCATAACATTATGCAAGTAAGTTAACTATCTGTCTGCTTCTCTCTGATATCTCTATGTCGGTCCACTCATTTTCACTCTGTTACCCAAAATAACAACATCCACAATAAACTCTTCTTAATCAAACCCAATTTGGGAGACTGGAGACCAACTTTAAGGAAGTCTACAAAGGAACAAGTCATTGTGTCCCGATTACACATTAGTCATACAAGACTAACACACGTCTAGATACTCAAACAATAACAACAATCACAATGTGGAACATGTCAAATACCTTTGACAGTTAAACACTTATTCATGGAATGTAGGCTTTTTGCTCACATCAGAAACCGTTATTTTAAAGTAAACAATATGAAAGATCTGTTTGAAAATGTCAACATGGAGGATATTCTCTCTTTTTTGAGAGAAATAAAATCATACCATAGAATATAGACATGAAACTAATCAATACCATACAACATAATCCCCAATAATGCTAACACATTGTTAAAACCAATTACTAAAAATTATAAATATAAATACACGATATGTATAACTTCCTAACCGTTAGGCATGACATAACCCCAAACGGGTTGATATGCCGTTAAAATCAATAAACAAACAAACAAAAGAACTCTTGTTTATAGGGTAGATGATTGCTCCACCAAAAACGGTGCACGTATTAAACAAGCCTTGTGTCATTCACGTCACAACGGTAGATTGGAATATATTAAACAAACGTATACATTTCTGTATGCATTGAAACATGTTGTTTTTTTAGTTGGTGGGACCGGGTTAGCTTAGTCGTTAGAGCGTTCGGTTAGAAACCATAAGGTTCCTAGTTCGATACCGGCTCTCGCCAACTCAGCGTATGAGTAGCACTGGGCTCTGTGCTGTAAAGTAAGGAGCTGATGGTAGGAGTGGGCGTTCTACCTCTGACGCAAAAACCATCTCCTTGGTCTAGCGCTAGTGAAAAGGAGATAGACTCCCTCGCTGATTGGCTGATACCGACTTTAGGCCACCCCGACGACTTTACTTACAATACTTGGTGGAATCAATTGTTATACATCTTTTCCCTCATTGTCTTTCTATCAGTAAATCATCATTATCACCATGTCGTGCAATTTGCACGGATATCCATGACGATCTCTCGCCAACCTTCTTTATCATTCATCGACTCTGAGAGCTTCGCGCAGCAGCCAGCATCCCTACATCCCTACATGTTCGGTTAGAAACCACAAGGTTTCTAGTTCGATACCGGCCCTCGCCAACTCAGCGTACGAGTAGCAGTTGGATCTATGCGGTAAAGTAAGGAGCTGATGGTAGGAGTGGACGTTCTACCTCAGACGCAAAAACCAATCTCCTTGGTCTAGCGCTAGTGAAAAGTGGATATACTCCCTCGTTGATTGGCTGATACCGATTTTAGGCCACCACTAGGTGGAATCAATTGTTATACATCTTCCCCCTCTTTTTTTTCTATCAGTAAATAAACATGGAAAATATTAGTGATTATTCAAACATCTGATCAAAATTCTAGACAGACAGTTCAAATATTAACTGCTTCTAGCAGCAAGCAAAACAATAACTGAAGAGAGGAAAGAAAAGAAAAACGTATTTGAAGACTTTGGTGATGGTAATAATTACTATGATGATTATACTAATTGGCCTAATTGTTATAATTAGAATATTTAGACGCCACACCTCCAGGAATAAAAGGGGAAAAGGAGGAGAAATAAATCAGGTAAATTTGTTTGTTATCGTTATTAAAAATTAAGCAGTTTTATGATAGAAAACAACATTTCTTGTTTTCGTTGGTAATTACTAAGGTTACCATTGCTATGTAAACAGCACCAACTAAGAATACTTCAAATGTTTCTGTTGATAATAGTGTTACTACGGGAAAGCAGAAGAATTTATGATATCTAGACCAGGGCTGGGAACATGTTCAAATTGATGAGATAGTTTAACTAATAATAATAATAATAATAATAATAATAATAATAATAAAGAGCAAAGACAAACTATTTATGGCGGCCAACAATAGTAAAAACGACGGATGGACAAACAGAAAAACGATAAAGACTAAAAAACAAAAATGGGAATAAAAACAATTATATGGACGCTTCAAACGACAAATAGAAGAGGTTGTCAAAAGACTTGGACATGGTTAAGAAAGGGAAACCTCAAAAGAGAAACAGAATCACTTATAATTGCTGCACAAAATAATGCCATAAGGACAAACTACATCAAAGCGAAAATTGATAAGACCCAACAAAAGAGTAAATGTAGACTTTGCGGTAATAGAGATGAGACTGTAAACCATATAATCTGCGAATGTAGCAAACTAGCACAACGAGAATACAAAACTAGACACGACTGGGTTGGGAAGGTGATCCACTGGGAATTATGCAAAAAAATAAATTTTGACACACAACAAAATGGTATATGCATAAACCAGAATCTGTTCTTGAGAACGAAACGCACAAAATTCTCTGGGACTTTGAAATAAAAACGGATCACCTTATCCCAGCAAGAAGACCAGACCTAGTGTTGATAAACAAAAAAGAAAGAACTTGTCAACTGGTGGATTTTGCAGTGCCAGCCGATCACAGGGTGAAGCTAAAGGAAAATGAAAAATGGACAAATATCTGGACCTTGCCAGAGAACTGAAAAGTTATGGAATAAAAGTGAAAGTGATAACAATTGTAGTTTGGTGCACTTGGAACAGTCCCCAAAAGGATTAGAAAGGGTTTGGAATGTTTGGAAATCATAAGAAGAATTGAAACCATCCAGAACACCGCACTGCTGCAATCTGCCAGAATACTCAGAAGAGTCCTGGAGACATGAGGAGACTTGCTGTCACTCAGACTCCAGTGAAAGACCATCAGCTAATGCTGATGTGAAAACTCAAAAGGAGTTAACATAATAATAATAATAGTAAAGGACAAGGAAACTAATGACCATGCACAAGGCATTCCACCCGAGAGACAACACGGACGGACTCTATATGTCAAGAAAAGAGGGAGGAAGGGGTCTGGCCAACATCGAAGACTGTGCTGATACGGCAATCCAAGCACTAGACGAATACATTAACACCAGTAAGGAAAGACTAATTGCAGCAGCCAAGAAAAGCATTTGCAACACAGTGACAAACAGAAATACATTAAAAAAAAACAGAAATGGGAAGAAAAACAACTACACGGGTACTTTAAGCGCCAAACTCAAGAAATATAACTCAGAAGACCTGGACATGGCTACGAAAAGGAAAAACTCAAAAGAGAAACGAATCCGTAATAATCGCAGCACAAGACAATGCCATTAGAAAAAAAAAGCAATATAAAAGCAAAAATAGATAAGATGCAGCTGATTAGCAAGATTTTATGAAGAAGAAGAACAAAGAAGACAAGAAGAACAAGAACAAGAACAAAAATCGAGTGAAAAGAAGAAGAAAAGAAGAAGGAAGACCAGAAGAAGAAGAAGAAGAAGAGAGAGAAAGAAGAAGAAGAAGAACAAGGGAATAAACAAGGAAGAGAAAGAAAGAGGAAGAGAAGAAAGAAGAAAGAAGAAGAAAGAGAAGAAAGAAGAACAAGGTGAGAGAAGAGAAAGAATGAGAAGAAAGACAAGTGGAAAAGAAAGAGAAGAAAAGACGAGAGAGAAGAAGATAGAAGAAGAGAGTGAAAGAAGAAGAAAAGAAAGAAGAAGAGAAGACAAGTGAAAAAAGAAGAAGAGAGAGAAGAAGAACGTATTATGAAGCATTATGAAGAAGAAGAAGATGAAGGAGACAAAAGAAGAAAAGAAAAGAAGAAGACAAGTGAAAAGAAGAAGAAAAGAAACGAAGAAGAAGAAGAAGAAGAAGAAGAAGGAAAAGAAAGAATGAAGAAAAGAAGAAGAAGAAGAAAGAAGAAGATCAAGTGAAAAAAACAGAAAGAGATCAAACGTAACCCAGAAAGCAGAGCGAAGAGTGAAGAAGAAGAGAGGAAAGAAAGAACAAGAAAGAAAGTAGAAGAAGAAGAAAGAAGAAGAAAAAAAGAATAGAGAACAAGTAAAGAAGAAGAATAAGAAAAAAGCATACATAACAGGAAGTTCAAAGTGCAGTATAGTGAAAAAAAGAAAAAAAGAGATTGAATACCAAATTAAAAATACGCTAGTATGGCATATAAGATAAGTACTGGGCTACGGTAAAGTTAAGTCGTCGCTCGGTTCAAATGTCCGTATCTAGACCAGACAGCGAGGGAAATCTATCACCGCTTTATGACTAAGCAAAAAGCTAGAGTCAGGCGCGCCATCTACTCAAAGCTTTCTCAATGCGCCAACACTTACTCAAGCTCAATAGAACAGCCGTCACCTGACCTTTGTACTCGTACAAGTAGAGGTCGAGGGGCTGGTATCGAATCAAGCAATCTTTGTGATTAACTAAGCCGAACGCTCTACGCGCGACTGAGCTAACAGAAAATTCACTCAGAAATTTAATAAAAGCAGCTGTACTGTTCTCATTTTTTAAATAATGCACCATCATTACAAGCTGTGTCCATTATTTAATAAGTAGGTGGCTATACTTTCGTAAGTTGATATCTTGCATAATATTTATATAATAGATAACATGCTAACGCGGTTTTATGTATTTAAATAATAACTGACTCTTACCGATATTTGGTAAGTCTGGCTGTATAGTGATTATTAATTAGACATTTGTAAAATAAACTCATCTTCTTTATTTCTAATAATGGTCAATACTTACCATCGTATGTATAATATAGTAGCAGATTAAGTATATATAATAAATTAAATAGACTGTTATTATGGAATACGAAAATATCTCGAAGCAATTGTACGAAGCAGACATATGGGGAAGTCATTATATTCAATTGTTAATGAAGAAAGAAAGAATGAAGAAGAAGAAGAAGAAGAAGAAGAAGAAGAAGAGCAGAGAAGATAGAAGAGAAGTAAAAGAAGAAGAAGAGCGAGTGAGAAGAAGGAAGAAGGAGTGAGAAGAAGAAAAGAAGAAGAAGAAGAAGGAAGGCGAGTGAGAAAAGAACGAAGTGCGAGTGAGAAGAAGAAGAAAGAAGAAGCAAGAAAAGAAGAAGAAGAGCGAGTGAGAAGAAGTAAGAAGGCGAGTGAGAAGAAGAAAGAAGAAGAAGAAAGGAAGAAAAGAAGAAGAAGAAGAAGAAGATGAAGAAGAAGAAGAAGAAGAAGGAAGAGTGAGAAGACGAAGAAGCGAGGCGATGAGAAGGAAAGAGAAGAACGAGAAGAAGAAGAAGAGAAGAAGAAAGCCGAGTGGAGAAGTAGAAGAAGGCGAGTGATGAAGAGAGAAGAAGAAGAAGAAAAGAAAAAGAAGGCGACAGTGGAGAAGAAGAAAAGGCGAGTGAGAAAGAAGAGAAGAAAGAAGAAGAAGAAGAAGAAGAAAAAGATAGAAGAAGAAGAAGGCGAGTGGAGAAGAAAGAAGGAAGGCGCAGTGAGAAGAAATAGAAGAAGAAAGAAGAAGAAAAGAAGAAAAGAAGAAGAAGGCGATGGAGAAGAAGAAGAAGGCGAGTGGAAAGAAAGAAGAGAAAAGAAAAGAACGATAGAAGAAGAAGAAGGCGAGTGAGAAAGAAGAAGAAGGCGAGTGAGAGAAGAAGAAGGGATAGATAGAGAGAAGATAAAGGAAGAAGAAGAAAAAGAAAGCGGAGTGAAAAAAAGGAAAAGAAGGAGAAGGCGATGCATAGAAGAGAAAGAAGAAAAAAGAAAGAAGAAGAAGAAGAAGAAGAATGGGATGAACGAAGAAGAAGAAAAGAAGGAACGAGGAAGAAGAGGAGGAAAAGAGAGAAGAAGAAGAAAGAAGAAAAGAAGAAGAAAGAAGAAGGCAGAGAAGAAGAAGAAGAGGAGAAAGAAGAAGAAGATAGAAGAAGAAGAAAAGAGAGAAGAAGAAAGAAGAAAAGAAGAGAGAAGAGATGGGAAGGAAGAAGAAGAAGAAGAAGAAAGAAGAAGAAGCGAGGAAAGGAAGAGACGAAGAAGAGGAAAGAAGAAGAAGGAGAAGAAAGAAGCATGAAAGAGAAGAGAGAGAAAGAAGAAGCAAGAAGAAGAAGAGAAAAAGAAGAAGAAGAAGAGGATAGAAGAAACCCATTGCTAATAATATAAATAATAATAAATAATAGATAATAATAATAATAATAATAATGGACTAGCAACCAAAACAGTAAATGAAGAAGTGTGTGGTGGACAGACAATAGATCATAAACCATGTAATTAAAGCGAAATGCTGAAAAATATGCAATGAGAGAAGACAAAGCCAGACACGACTGTGTTGGAAATGGGACCACTGGATTATGCAAAAAAGACGTATATTTTGACCATGCACCAATGGTATGTGCATAAAAAGAGAATCGGTTTTTAGAGAATCAAAACGCATGAAATTTTGGGAATTTAAGATAAGACGGATCACTGTCCCAGCCAGAATAACAGACCTTATATTGGTACTGAACAATAAATAAAAAAGAAAAGAAAAAAAGAACTTGTCAATCTGGTAGATTTTGCATGCCAGCTGGTGTGAAAAAATTCACAAGAGTAATTAAAAATTATATAATAAGAAAATAGTGGTAATTGATGGTGGACACTGCTGTGGAAGAGATGTGCGAGAAGAAGGTGATTAATAATGAATAATAATAATAATAAAATTAATAATAATAATTTTGCGGTTCCAGCAGATCAGCAGGGTGAAGCCTGAAGGGAAAATGAAAGGATGAATAATACCTGGACATTGCCAGAGAGTAAAAAAAGCTTTGGAATATGAGAGTGAAAGTGATACCAAATTGTAGTTGGGCATTTGGAACGGTCCAATAAACTTGGAAAAAGACTGGAAGATCTGGAAATCAGAATAGAAATTTAGACCATCAGACTACTGCACTGCTGCAACCGGCTAGAATACTTAGAAGATTCCTGGAGACCTGAGGAAATTGTTGTCACTGCAACCTCCAGTGAAATACCATCAACTTTACGCTGATGTGAAAAACTAATAATAATAATAATAATAATAATAATAATAGGCAGATCAATCAGTGAAGCTAAAGGAAAATAAAAAAAAATAGACAAATATCTGGACCTTGCAGACTAAAAAAAGTTATGAAATATGAAAGTGAAGGTGATACCAATTGTAGTTGGTGCACTTGGAACGCGTCCAAAAGGATTGGAAAAGGGTCTGGAATGTTTGGAAATCAGAGGAAGGATTTGAACCATTCAGAATACTGCACTGCTGCAATCTGCCAGAATACTCAGAAGAGTCATGGAGACCTGAGGAGACTTGCTGTCACTCAGACTCCAGTGAAAGACCATCAGCCTAACGCTGAGTGAAAACTCAAAAGGAGTAAATAATAATACCAAATTAGATATGCACAAACCAGAATCTGTCATAGAGAATGAGATGCATGAAATTCTCTGGGTCTTTTAAATACAGAACGGATCAGCTAATCCCGACAGAACACCAGAACTGGTGTAATGATAATAAGAGAACTTGTCATCTCGTAGTTTTGCCGTTCTGTTATCGACATTAGGTCACCTCTCGACTTTTCTTATTGGAGTTAACAATAAGGAAAAGCATTTACGCCTGTGGACTTTACTGTATCAAAAATGATAATTCTCTAAAAAGTCTTGATATTATTTTTATCGTTTGGATTAAAGATTTTTAATGTCCTGGGAATGACGTAAACTCCCTGATGGTGAGGTCCAGTTTTGGAGGTTTGGGGAATGTGGAGCACCCCTTATCACCATTGCTCCCTGGTCCCATCTGACCGGAGTGGTAGTTACCTGTTAGGTCCCATCTATGAGTTAAATAGAAAACATGAGTTTATAAACAAAATGTATTATCCATTAAGAATTGATTTATTTCAAAACTTTATCGGCATTAAATGACCCACTGAGGTTGATATGCCGTAAAAAACAAAACAACAAAACAATAAAGATTTAAAGAATCTTTAACATATAAATGACTAGTCCATTTTACCTCTGTTCTTTTTGGGGTCCATTTCTTGTGGAGATATTTTATATCTTGAGCAAATCGGTAAAAAAGTGAAAGACAAAAACAAGAGTAAGTACATTAATGCATAGAAAAAAATCAAATATAATTAAAAAAGAAGAAAGAAAGAAGAAAAAAAGAAGGAAAAGAAAGAAAGAAAAAAAAAGAAAGAACAAAAGAAAGAAAGAATGAAAGAAAGAAAGAAAAAGAAAGGAAAAGAAAGAAGAAAAAAAAGAAAGAACAAAGAAAGAAAGAAAAAAGAAAAAAGAAAGGAAAAGAGAAAGAAAAAAAAGAAGAACAAAGAAAGAAAAAGAAAGAAAAGAAGGAAAAGAAAAGAAAGAAAAAAAAAAAAGAACAAAGAAAGAAGAAAGAAAAGAAAAAGAAAGGAAAAAAAGAAAAAAAAGAAAGAACAAAGAAAGAAAGAAAGAAAGAAAAAGAAAGGAAAAAAAAGAAAAAGAAGAACAAAAGAAGAAAAGAAAGAAAGAAAGAAAGGAAAAAAAAGAAAAGAAAGAAAAAAGAAAGAAAGAAAGAAAGAAAGAAAGAAAAAGAAAGGAAAAAGAAAGAAAAGAAAAAGAAAGACAAAAGAGAAAGAAGAAAGAAGAAAGAAAAAGAAAAGGAAGAAAGAAAGAAAGCAGCTAAACGTGAAACCTTAAAAAAGCTATGGCCAATACTGAATATGGCGGGTTTGAACTTTTCCTGCTCGTCTAATTTACGCGAAGCCTTTTTCAGAACTGCTGACCAAGAAAGTTTTTAATATTCAAATTGAATTTTAGTTCTTGTTAGAGAAAGAAAGTGAATTATCCCAGAAAAAAGAAAGAAAATAATGTACTATAAGTGGCTATGGACATGGTAATTAGTAACCAGGTATATCTATCTATCTATCCATCTCTCTCTCTCTCTCTCTCTATATATATATATATATATAGTATATATATATATATATATATATTATATAATATATATATAAATCAGCTATTATATATTATTAATATTATAATATGTTACTATTAGTTTCAGGCTTACTGCAATAATCAGACAGACGGTCAAAATGTAAAGATTTAAGTCTTAAAAAAACGGTGGTTTGTTTAACGTTATTATAAACGTGAAGCATGTTCACGTCGATGGAATGTTATAGACGTGACCTAATAGTTTTAAAAAAACTGTGGCTTGTTTTATAAAACAGTTCGTCTGATGATTGCAGTAAGCATGAAACTAATATTAACGAGATATTAATATCCATAATATTAATATTTTATTGTAAAACTGCTCTGCGATTTTAGTATTGAACACTTTTATATGCCAATACTTTTCTTATTCATTCTGATATTCCTTATATATATATATATATTAATATATAATATATATATATATATGTGTGTGTGTGTGTGTGTGTGTGTGTGTGTGTGTGTGTAAAAATGGAAATTGGAAATGAATCGCACAACATACTATGTGAAAGATAAAAAAAAAAGATATAAAGATCAATTTTATTCATATCACTACAAGTCGTTGTTCAGTGTAGTTAATGACTGTGGTAGAAACAACTGAAAGACAAGAAAATTCGCTATTAGAAAAATTTTTTATTGATAATTGAAAGGCAGCACTAGTGCACATTCACGATTTCACGAATGCGGAGCGATTCTATGACGCGAAATATTGTGTGTACGAGAGACGATTCGAGGATAGATACAATGTCTATTTAATCGATTAGATTTAAAATTCGTACCGGACATTCGCATTGACATCCAAAAGTCGTTTCCCAATTTTTTCATTCAAAATAAAATTTCTCTGATGAAGGTCGAATTCTTCTCTGTGTGCAAATATTTTCACAATGAACTGAACAGAAGTTGAATCCTCGTGAAATGCCCGCATTTAAATCCCTATGTTAAAAAATAGACCTTGACATTGATCCAGCTACTCTGAGAAGAAATGTTAATGTCTACTACTAAATATATTAAATGAAAACAATCCATGTTGTTATCGTTTAAATTTTATTTTTTATTATCTTCACGAATATAAATCAAATCTTTATTGTTTTTGTTCAAAAACTAAGCCCTGGTGATATTTAATGTGTATATTTAACTTAGTCGTTAATTGTCTTATTTTGGAGTTTCCTCCGGACATACATATACACACAATTGCCCTTTATATATGTATAGAAGATAGATGTGCGCTGGGTTGTTGTGCAAACATAAAGACAGACAGACATACATAATTTCTCTTATATATATAATATATATATAAATATATATTATATATATATATATATATATATATATATTTATGTGTTGTGTGTGTGTGTGTGTGTGTGTGTGGTATGTGTGTGTGTGAATCTGGATGCTTTCAGGCACCTAGGTAGGTTTTTTTTTAACATCCGTATCAACAGCCAGCCACATATATCTAAAATCCAAGCGCGTTCTTTCAAAGAAGAAGAAGAAGAAGAAGAAGAAGAAGAAGAAGAAGAAGAAGAAAGAGTTTTACAATTGGTTTAAATAATTTCAATACGAGGCAGAACTACAGAGCTGTGTAGCGCACTTGTGACCCGATATCGTGGGTGTGGCAGTGTGACGTGGTTCGCGCGTACATGCAGCCTGATTAATTTTCAAATACTCCGAACGCTGAAGCCCCACTATGTCATCCGGGCTACTACGCTTCTCGTCGTTCTTTTAAATTCACTCGAGTCACCTCGCAGTTTTATCTCATATTAATGCAATAGTCTTTCGCTGCCGGGCGAAGTTTTCTCGAAGAAAATATAATTAAAGCCAAGACGATCGAGAGAATGGAAGAAGGACTGTACATGTATGTGTATAGGTGTGTACGTATTTGTCTGACCACACGCGAAGAATGACGATTCAGAATGCATTTCTACAACAACAAAAAAATATATATATATTTTATTAGTCACGTCCTGTCCTCGTTCGCCTCGTTAAATTCTTTCTTTTTTTTTCTTTAATTGTGAAAATATTTCTTAAACCATTATAACTTAGAATGATTGATAAAATCTACCTCTATCCTATAATGTTTGTAATTTGCATGATGTCTGGCACACGAATCATGGTGCGTTGCTTTCTGTAGTGGTCACCCATCTCAGATGGACACGCTCATTGATGTTTAACTTCCGTTATCTATCCGTTATCTTAGCTTATCCTTGTTGCTGGTTGGTTGTTGGTTGGATTGGTGTTTAAAGGCATTTCAACTCTTGTCGGTTATTAAATACCGATTTTAAAAAAAAATCGTTTATATTTATAAATTGGTAGAATAATTTTCCTTAACTTCAGCTTACGGTCTAATCACGTTGAAAGCACCGGTTTCTGCTAAATCACAGAAGTTAAGCAGTGATGAGCCTGTTCAGTACTTAGATGGGTGACCTTTAAGCAAGAGCATGTCAATATCAAAATGACTGAATCGGCATTAAATGATCCGGAAAGGATTGATATGTCGTAAAACAAACAACACACCATGCAATCAACACCTTAATTCATGTGTTATATATAAATACAGAAGTTAACCCTTAGCCACCGCTTTCTAGCAACTACATGATAACAGAGTTTATGCCATATGAGCAACTTGAAGAATACGGCCGGTACAATCATATAATTCTAGGGTTCGACATGACCAGCCAACTGATTTCGAGCCTCTTCGACCACCCGTCATTAGTCAAAGTCAAAATAGAGTGTTGCGGTCATGGTCTAATTAGCATCCTCGTCACATACCGCTCAGCCAACACATTCTGTCCTCACTGAAGTTAGATAGCGATGCGTCTTTCTAATTTAGATGTGCAATCATTTAAGCAACAGCTGGTACTGTAGTAAACCGGATATCAAAATTATTTGAATCGACACATCAAATAATTCGAAAAGGATTGTATGCCGTAAAACCAGCCATCCTTTCAACTGTCATCCTTAACTTCACTGTATTAATACACCCTCTGCCACCGCATTCTAGACTATATAGGTAAAAGACATTCGTGTATGCCATATAAGCAACTTGAAGAATACGGCTGAGACAATAATATACGGCTTGACATGACCGCGCTCAATGATAGGTTCGAGCCTCTTCAACCGTCCGTCTAGCCCCAGTCAAAGTCAAAATGGAGTGTTGCGGGTCATGGGCCTAATTAGCATCCAGGTCACATACCGCTCAGCCAACAATTCTCTCCTCAGGTATTCCGGGTCGCCACCCAGGACCAGCGAACCCATTGAGAGGTCTTAGCCATCTACATAGGTGTTGACTGTGTATTTTACAAACCCAGACGATAGAGCGAGGGTGTAATTGCCGATTCTTCATGGGTTTTTATTGTCGTTCATGGCTTTTACCCACATGATTGTTTTAAAAATGTGTATAGTTTTGAAGTATGGCAAGTTTTCCTTCTCCTAGACCTTGCCTAACCAGGGTTAAGAGGTCTACCCTACTATTTATCCATAGCTGGAGGGAGAGTAGGATTCATACCTTTCCAAGGGTATTAGCGCTAAGTGAAATAGCAATTACCATATCCAGGATTTGAACTCGGGGCGACGAGTCTATTTCCCATGACTTTAAACATTACACCTCGCGTTCCAAGAATGATGATATAAGCAACGTTCTCAAATGAATTCATACATATGGACTTACATTATTGGTACTAGCAAAATAAAAAAACACCCTCCGGCGATGTAAAAATATATTTTGAAACATTTGGCCTAGGGGGTGGAGTAATAAATTCTATGTAGCGAGTTGTACCATAAGTAAGTAAAATCATCAAATTCATTAAAGGATTAAAAGATAAAAGAGTCCATTCATGACTCTAACCATTACACCACGCTCTTCCTTGAATAGGATATAACACAAGGTCAGTTTCTTAAGCAAAGTTTAGCAGGTTTGAATTCAGAGTTTTCCTTCTCCTTGACTGGTTGCCATACCAAGATAAAAGAGCCCCAGCCTGGCTTACTATTTGCCAATGACTGTAGGGAAATAGCTGGATCATACCTTTGTTCATTTTCTGTTCTTTACACAATGAATTTCAGCACTGTTACATTTGTCTACAAAGAGGAAGGTCAGCTATTGATTGCAAGTTTTTACTACTTACTTAAACAAACCTAACAAACTTAGTACTCTCTTCTATCAAGCTAAGACTTGACAAATTGGTAAATAAGAAGTCTCAGA
>CM042172.1:68246778-68249278 GCA_023376005.1 Doryteuthis pealeii | reverse complement strand
AGATGCAAAAAACAATATTCCTGGTCTAGTGTTAGTGAAAAGGAGATATACTCCTTTAGGGAAATAAATTTTAAAACTTGTCTATATATAAGTAAAGTAAAGTCATCAGGGCAGCCTAATGTCGGTATCAGCCATACAATGAAGGAGTCTATTCCCTTTTCCTTAGCGCTAGACCAAGGAGATTGTTTTTGCGTTTGAGGTGGAGCGCCATCAATTTTGAACAACATTTTTTATTCATCTTTTGATAAATTTAACCTATATATGGCAATCAAACAGGTACCAACAGAGTGGACCTTGGAGTAAAAGGGATGAAGGTATAAGAAGTTCACAGAGTGTTAACTCTGGTTCTTATAAAACTTTGGGTTACTTAAAGGATAAGTACCCATGCGGAATACTTCAGTTAGGAAAACAACAAACGCGTTAGTTACATTTATATAACTTTTATTATAACATATCAGGGGAACAAAGTTCCCCAGGCTATTTAATGTCACAAGTGTCCAAACATACACAATAGTGTTAATAGACAAAGTGGTGACCACTTACTGTAAGTAGAGGCTGTGGCGTCTGGTGTGCACCATAGGTGTCTGCTGGAGAGAGATGACAAGCACGCCCAGGCTTTTTCAGCGCATCGGAAGAAGAGGTTCTCTCCAGGCGTTCCTGTATCACGTGACCAAAATAGCGTCTCTGACACGGAAGATTCACCAAAACCCTCAGACAAGAGAGCATACTCGGCACTCCCCCGTGCATCAGAAGTGGAACCTCACCATTAGATGCAGTTTACAGTTTAAAGTCGCCGGAGTGGCCTAAAGTAGGTATCAGCCAATCAGCGAAGGAGTCTATCCACTTTTCACTAGCGCCAGACCAAGGAGATACTTTTGTCTCTGAGGTGGAATGCCGCACCTACCCTCAGCTCCTTACTTTACCACATATATATGTGCTACTTATACGCTTAGTTGGCGAGGGCCGGTATCGAACTAGGAACCTTGTGGTTTCTAGCCGAACGCTCTATCGATACAATTTAACCCGGCCCTAGGGAAAACTAAGTGCCCAACCTGTTCCTTCAAATAGATATATGCTAACAACGGTTGGAGGTTTGCTATAAGAACAATAGGTTCGGTTTGGTTTGGTTTGGTTTGTTTTACGGCATATCAACCTCGGTGGGTCATTTAATACCGACAAAGTTGTGAAATAAATCAATTCTTAATGGATAATACAATTTTTTTTATAAATACATTTTTCTATTTAACCCATAGATGGGACGCTAACAGATACTACCACTCCGGGTCAGAGTGGATCAGGGAGCAATGGTGATGAAGGGGTGCTCCACATTCCCCAAACCTCCAAATTGGAACCTCACCATCAGATAGAGTTTAACGTCATTCCCAGGACATGTAGACCCGCAGCCATATGATAAAAAGATTGGGCTTGCCATAAGGGCAATAGGGCTGGGAAAATCATATAAGTGATAGGGCTTGACGTGACCAGCCGATTGATCGGAGGGGCCTCTCCGACCGCCTGTCTAGCCCAAGATAGGGCCAAAGTGGAGTATTGCATGTCATGAACTGCTCATCCACCTGGGCTCTATCCTTAAAGCATCACGGGTCGCCACCCACGACAAACAGCTGGCCCCATTGGGGGAGTCTTACCCTCTGCAGAGGTGCAGTCGGTGCATTCTAATGCCCAGCCGACAGGGCGGCAATAGGTTCGGGTCACTCATATAGTTGCTAGGAATTGACACGACCAGCCGTTTGACTGGAGATGGCTTTCCCGGCCGCCAGTCTAACCTAAGTAAGGGCTATGTCATGGACTGCCCAGCCTTAAATATAGGGGTTATACAAATTATATACAAATGAACAAGAAGTTAAATAGTGCTATGAACTGGTGAGTCATACACTTTATTTGAAGGAGTTTCTACAGAAAACAGAATCGTTTCGGTAAAGATACGCTTGAGTCTGTGCAGGAACAGTATTTTAAGTAAGCCCAGGTAGAACTAATTGAAGCTTACAAAATTATTACAATTAACAAAATCTTAATTCTTTATGAATGTTATTATCAAAGAAATATATATTATCATACAGTGACACCTTGACTTATGAGTTTAAATATAATTTATATTAATATATTGATTGTCAGTGTGTTGTATTATATATATATATATATATATATATATTTATTAATTGACAGTGTGTTGTATTATATATATACATATATATATATATGTTGTATTATATATATAATATATATATATATATATTTTAATTGACAGTGTGTTGTATTATATATATACATATATATATGTTGTATTATATATATATATATATATATATATATATATATATATACTAGCTAAAGGACCCGGTCCATGACCGCACTAAAATTAAGTTTGGAACACCAAGGAGTGAGAGAGAAAGTGGAAGACAGTAGTTAGAGAGGGGGTAAGAGGAAAATAATTCTTGAAACTAAAATCATTGAGAATTTATATATTTCAGGATTTGTATTT
>CM042172.1:68224278-68241778 GCA_023376005.1 Doryteuthis pealeii | reverse complement strand
CTGGGCAAAAGCACAGGATTGTCCATCGTGTTGCCATAATATTGCAGACCTTTTGACTCATCGTCGTATCAAGACTTGCAGACTATTGATAATGAGCTCAAATCACAATGGGTGCTGCAAATAATTGGCCTTGTGTCAAGCTAATTTAGTCCACCACTTCCCATCTACACATATATAAAGGACAGTTGTGTGAATCTGTATGTCCGGAGGAAACTTAGAAAATAAACAATTAACGACAAAGTAAATATATATACACATTAAATATCACCAGGGCTTAGATTTTGGGCAAAAATAATGAAGGTTTGATTAATATTCGTTAAGATAATTAAAAAAAATTAAATTTAGATAACAGACGAGATTTTTATTTTATTTAGTATTTTAAAATAGTAGACCTTGATTTTTCTTTTCCGAGTGGCTGGGTCAACGCAAGGTCTTTTTTAAATGGAGATTTAAATACTACCAGGATCCAACTCGCGATTCAATAATAATGGATCTGTGGGACTAACCTTTTTTGTATCCCCTCTACCCAGGCGACACCGGGTAGCTGCTTCTAGTAATGTTTCAAGGTCCTCGTATATAACAATTATAGTAGTACATAATGATTCCACGACCTGAGTTGAAATATTGAACGAGGCTATTTGTATTCAAATAGCGCTTATACCCTTGGAAAAGGCATGAACCCAACTATTATCTTTCAAGCAATGGGTAAATTGTAGGGCAGATGGGGCTCTTTAATCATGGCATGGAAACCGGTCTTGGAGAAGGAAAACTCTGAAACGAAAGAAAAAGTAAAGTCCGTGGATTAGTCTATTGTCGGTATCTGTCGAGCAGCAAGGAAGTCTATCCTCTTTTCGCTAGGTCTAGACTAGAGATGGTTTTGTTGGGTTGTAGCGCCGCACATAAACCGAAACCCTAGCCTTAAACCCTAACTATATTTTTTACACCGCTTCGGCTACGGATTTTAATCGTAGCTGGTGTTTTTTGGGGGTTTTTTTTCAGCTGTCACTGGCTACGATTTTTTTGAGGCAGGATTCCAGGACAGAACACCGCAAATATTACCGCACATATTCTTTACTGCATAGATCAAATTCCGTACAGAGTTAGCGAGGACCGGAATTGAACCCGGAACAAAGCGGCTCTTTAGTGGATGCTCTACAAAATGAATTAAACCGTTTTAAAACTTGAACTTGTGAGATACTTCTCATGGTGGAGGGGTTGAGTAAATATTTATTTCCTATAATGTCTGGTCTAATGGTTAGAGTCGTCGGAAATGAACTCGTCAACCCGAGTTCAAGTCTGCACGAAGCTGTTTGCATTTCACATGGCGCTAATACCCTTGGGAAAGGTATGAATCCAATTCAGCAGGACAGACTGGGCCCTTTAACCATGACTAGGTAACCAGTCTAGGAGAAGGAAAACTTTGAATTCAAACCTGTTAAACTCCACTTAAGAAATTGAATTGTGTCACATCCTGCTCGGTTGGTATCTATCTATCTCTATCTATATATCTCTCTCTCTCTATATATATATATATATATATATATATATATATATATAATATATAAGTAAAGAAATAATAAAAGACTTAGAGATTTAGCAATACAGTCTATTTCAGGGAGCTTAGACAAATAGTCTAACTCTCCCGACTCATCAGATGCGAAACGTTACAGAACTCTTATTCATTTGTAGGCTGACGTAGAAATTTGCTATAAAATTAAGTCTACAAAAGTCGACTTATGCACGAGTGTATACGGTGTTTTCTTCTTTTCTTTTACTTATCTGAATATCTCTCTATTTGCTTACATTTTAAATATGTATCCTGCAGTTCTCGCATATATACGTTATCTTTAACATATTTATACTTCTATACGTATGTATGCAAGCAGACACACACAAATACACACACACACACACACACATATAAATATATACATATATATGTGTGTGTGTGTGTGTGTGTGTTGTGAAATAAATAGAAAATGATGTATGTGGGTATTCAACAAAAAAGGAGATGACATACCATCATCATACGTAGGCCTTACACTTATACGTACGTTCCATCCCCCTGGGATTTTTCAGTTCGCGTAGGTCGACAGGTGCGGTGAAAGTAGGAACGGTGGACAGTTGGGGGGAAAAAGTACGGAAGGGACATTGTAGAAAATATTTTTCCACTCTGAAAATTTTTATTCATTTTTTTTTTACTATTTTATTCTTACCGGTTTGCTGTTTTATATTATGACTCGATTATTTCAAATTTTGTTTCCGTTTTTTTCTTCCCTCTTTTTTTTTCTTCATTTTGTTCCTTCATGAATGTTTCAATTTTTAAAAATGTATTCATTTTTATTTTTTTAATATTATTTACCTAGGTTTTCCCTAATATATATATATATATATATATATATATATATATATATATATATATATATATATATATAGTAGTCTTGGTTTCCACGGTTATTTTATTTAGTTTTCTTTCAGTCATCGGCTTCATTTCATTATTTAAAAAAAAAAAAAAATGAATGTCCTTTTTTATTTTTGTACGTGTTTTCATTCTTTCGTGGAATTTCTTTCGTTCTCCTCATTATATGCTTTTCTGTATTAATATGTTTCTTCTTCTTTCCCTCCTTCCTTCATTCCTTTCCTTTCTTTCTTTCTTTCTTTCTTTCTTCTCTTTCTTCTGACATATTCTTATCTATTTCATACAAAATATTTTTTACAATTCTTTCCTTAATTCTTTTTTTTAAAAGATGTTGCTTCATTGATAGATTTTTTTCTTTTGTTGCTTCTTTCTTTCTTTCTTCATTTCTTCTTTTTATTTAAGATCCTCCTCTTATGTTTTTGTATCTTTCTTTCTTTCTTTCTTTCTTTCTTTCTTTTTCTTTCTTTCTGAATACCCTTCTCTTATATTATTGTATCTTTCTTTCTTTCTTTTCTTTCTTTCTTTCTTTCTTTCTTTCATTCTTAATACCTTCTTCTTATGTTATTGTATCTTCTTTCTTTCTTTCTTTCTTTCTTTCTTTCATTCTTAATACCCTCCTCTAATGATGTTGTGTCTTTCTTTCTCTCTTTCTTTTTTCTTAATACCCTGCTCTTACGTTATTGTTTTTTCCTTTTTTTCTTAATACTCTGCTCTGTTGTTATTGTGCCTTTCTATCTTTTTTCATATTTTCTTTCGTCTTCTATTTCTTTCTTTCTTTCTTTCTTTCTTTCTTAATATTCTCCTTTGAGGTTACTTTCTGTCTGTTTGTCTGTTTGTCTTTCTTTATTTATTTATTTCTTAATGTATACTGCCCTTATAGTATCCTTTCTTTCTTTCTCTTTCTTTCTTTCTTTCTTCTTCTTTCTTAATACCTTCCTTTATATTATGTATACTTTCTTTCTTCTTTCTTTCTTAATACCTTCTCTTTATTTATTGTATCTTTTTCCTTCTTTTTCTTCTTTCTTTCTTTCTTTCTTCTCTCTTTCTTATTCTGCTTTGAGGTTACCCCCTCTCTGTTTGTCTATCTGTCTGTCTGTTTGTCTTCTTTCTTAATGTATACTGCTCTGATAGTATCCTTTCTTTCTTTCTTTCTTTCTTTCTTTCTTTCTTTCTTTCTTTCTTTCTTTCTTTCCTTTCTCCTTTTTCCTTTCTTTCTTTCGGTCAACCATTTTTGTTCTACTTTTCCCAATCCTAAATTATTACTTGCTTATTTCTGTTCTTGGTATGTCATATAATTTTTTTCTTCTTTTTATTTCCTTTTCTTCATCCATTTGTTTCACCCCCCCCCCCTGTTCTTTCTTTCTCCCCGCAAGCCTTTTTCATTCCTCTCGTTTCCCTCTCGTTTTCTTTTTTAAAAATTTAAAAAAAACTTCCCCCACCAAAAAAAAAATAAGAAACAAAACTATTCCCCTTATTTCTCCCTCCATTCCTCTATCCATCTCCCCGCATCCCTTTTGTCAGTCTCCCACTCTTGAAAATATATTTTCTCATTCCGTATCATCGTATTCTGAGCTCAGCAAAAAAAACATTTTTTCAATTTTTTTTACTGTCACTTTTATTTTATCTTATCTTCGAAGGCTTTAATTCCATCCCCATCTCTCTCTCTCTCTCTCTCTCCTCTCTCTCTCTCTCTCTCTCTCTCTCCTCTCTCTCTCTCTCTCTCTCTCTCCAATCCGCCCAGTTCATCCTGAAGATGTTACTCGCCTGTCCATCTACGTCTTAGAATAATGACACAGCAAACAGTAATAGGCAAGAGAGAATTAACGGAGGAAGGATTGCACGAGGGGAAGTAATGAACAAACCAATTCTGTTCGACAGACGCAGCAACCAAACTGACGCCGCCATTTTCTTTAAATGACCAATGTTTTCCCAGAATTCATCTGATTTTTTAAAAATTTATTTACTTTTTTTTTTTTTTTTTTTTTTGCTACATGTTTATATCCCTTTCTTCCTTTATGTACTATCTTTCATTAAACACCGCTATGACGTTATGTCTTTCTTTCTTTCTTTCTTTCTTTCTTCTTCTAATATTCAGCTGTGATGTTATTGTATTTTTCTTTCTCTTTCCTTCCTTCCTTTCTTTCTTTCTTAATACTCAGCATTTATGTTATTATATTTCTTTTTTTCTTTCTTTATTTCTTTCTTAATACTCAGTTGTGATGTTATTGCATTTATCTATATTTCTTTCTTGCTTTTTTTCTTTTTTTCACAGGTCTTATGTGATTGTATTTTTCTTCTTTCCTTCTTTCTTTCCTTCTTTCTTTCTTTCTTTCTTTTTCTTTCACTTTTTCTTTCTTAATACCCAGTACTTAGTGTATTATATTTCCTTATCTGTTTTTCTTTCTTGATACTCAGTTGTGGATGTTATTCATTTTCTTTCTTCTTTCTTTCTATCCTTCTTTCTTTCTTAATACTCAGCATTTATGTTATTATATTTCTTTTTCTTATTTATTTCTTTCTTAATACTCAGTTGTGATGTTATTGCATTTATCTATCTTTCTTGCTTTTTTCTTTTTTCACAGGTCTTATGTGATTGTATTTTCTTTCTTCCTTCTTTCTTTTCTTCTTTCTTCTTTCTTTCTTATTCTTTCACTCTTTCTTTCTTAATACCCAGAAGTACTTATGTTATTATATATCCTTTTCTTTTTTCTTTCTTGATACTCAGTTGTGATGTTATTTCATTTTTCTTTCTTTCTTTCTTTCTTTCTTTCTTTCTTTCTTTCTTTCTTTCTCTCTTTCTTCCTTTCTTTCTTTCTTAATACTCAGCTCTAATGTTATTGTATTTTTCCTTTCTTTCTTTCTTTCTTTCTTTCAAATATTCAGCTCTGATGTTATTATATCTTTCTTTTCTTTCTCTCTTCTTTCTTAATAGTCAGCTCTAGTCTTATTGTATTTTTCTTTCTTTTCTTTCTTTTCTTTCTTTTTCTTTCTTTCTTTCTTTCTTTCTTTCTTTCTTCCTTCTAATACCTTGTTCTGATGCTATTGTAATTTCGTTGTTTCTTTCTTAAATATGATCCTTTTAAGTTATTTTTTTCTTTCTTCTTTCTTTCTTCTTCTTTCACAGTTCTGATGTATTGTATTTTTCTTTCTTTCCTTCTTTCTTTCTTCTTTTTCTTTTCACTCTTTCTTTCTTAATACTCATCACTGGTTTTATTATATTTCTTTTTTTTCTTTCTTTATTTCTTTCTTAATACTCAGCTCTAATGTTATTGTATTTTTCTTCCTTTCTTTCTTTCTTTCTTTCTTTCTTTCTTTCTTAATACTCAGCTCTAATCTTATTGTATTTTTCTTCTTCTTTTCTTTCTTCTTAAATTTAGTACCTTAATTCTTTTCTTAATGCCCTGTTCTGATGCTATCGCTATATTTCTTCTTCTTTCTTTCTTTCTTTCTTATTACCCCCTCCTATATTATTGTATATTTCTTCCTTTCTTTCATCCAATTTCCAGTCTTGATGGCATTACCTATTTTTCTCTTTATTTCATTCTTTCTTAATAAGTCCTGCTGTGATGATAGTGAATCCTTTTTTCTTAATATCTCATTAAATGACCAATCTTTAAAAAAAAAATCATATTCTTTTTCTTTTCTTGGCTTGAATATATTTGTATTTTTTTTTCTATACTCTACCGATTATATTTCTGGTTTTTATTTTCAACTTATCTTTCTTTTGGTTTATATTTTTTATTTTCCATCTGACCTGAATCTTTTTCGTGCTTTAATTCGTTCTACCCTTCTACTATTTGAAAATAATTATTTTACTCGATTTCTTCCTTTCATCGAACAATGGAACAAGATAATTTGAAATCTTTACCTTTCAGCTTCATTTTTCCATCTGTGCATTTTTAACTCTTCTGTCACTAACATTTCTTTCTTCCTTTCTTCCTTTCTTTCTTTCTTTCTTTCTTTATTTATTTCCTTCTTTCTTATTTCCTTCTTTCTTACTTTCCTCCTTTCTTTCTTTCTTCTTTTTTCCTTCTTTCTTAGAAGAAAATATTTTATAATCTTTTTACTTCTTTGTTTCTTTGTTTCTTTTTTCTTTTCTAATACGTATAAACGTTTCTTTCTTTATTTCTCAGAAATTTTATTATTTCTATTAATTCAATCCCTATACTGATTTTTATTTCATTTATTTATTAACTATTTTTAGTTTTAACAATCTCGGTGGTTTCTTTTTAAACACACACACACACACACATTCGGTAGAGTGTTCGGTTAGGAATCCCAAGGTTCTTGGTTCGATACTGGCCCTCGCCAACCCAGCGTATTCAGTAACACAGGGATCTGTGCGGTAAAGTGAGGAGCTGATGGTAGGTGTGGCGCCCCACCTCAGATGCTAAAATAATCTCCTTGGTCTAGCGCTAGTAAAAGAGCAGATAGACACCCTCGCTGTCTGGCTGATACCGATATTAGGCCGCCCAGACGACGATTATATATATATATATATAAAGTCGTCGGGGGAGGGGGGGCTAAAGTCACTATCAGCCAATCAGCGAGGGAGTATATCCCCTTTTCAATAGCGCTAGACCTAGGAGATTGTTTTTGGCATCTGAGGTGGAGCGCAACACCTACTATCAGCTCCTTACTTTACCGCACAGATCCCTGTGCTACTCATACGCTGAGTTGTCGAGGACCGGAATCGAACTAGGAGCCATATGGTTTCTAGCCGAAACATATATATATATATAATATATATATATATATATATATATTATATATATATATGTTTAGCGCCCACCATACATACCAGACCTAATATTGGGAAAATTATTTTTGTTTTCGCAAGTGAAATTTTCTATCAGTGGTAAAATTGTGGACGTGAAAACACTAAAAAGAAATATGACGGCTTGTTTCATCCCATTTCAAAGAACAGTTTCAGCAGAGCTTCTGCAACCAATAGAAAGCTCACTGGAATTGGCATATTGAAAGTCAATGAGACGATTTAAAGGAAAATGGGTAAAATTCCAGTAAAGGAAAAATGGTAAAATTCCATAAGTATAAATGTGAGGCTTACACATATAAGAGGTTAAACTTATGTTAGGGAGTTGTAAGAAGCTAAGGACGAAGATTAGTAACAGAAGAAAATTTCGAAACGTCATTACATAAACAGACGTCATTTTAATTTTTCTCTGATCACAGAAATAATTAGCATTAGTTCTCTTGATCAGATGAGCCAGGTGTTCTTAAAACTTAAAGGTACATTTTAGCTAAGAATTCAGAAAAGTTATGCGTGATTGATTTGAAAACAAATTAACAGTAATAGGCAATGAAAGTGTTTCTGCACACTATCCAGATCTCCAGAACAAAAGCCTCACGATCAGATACAGGTTTTTGACATAATCTAAGACACATCTTTTTAAGGGGGTTCTGAACCCACTGCAAAGTATGCAGTCAGTCCATTCTAAGCCTCACCAGATCCAGTTTGTATTCTTTAATTTTGCTTTGATGATTTTACATCCACTTTAGAGAACTGTCTAGGGAATACTAGACTATGTAAACTCCTAATAAGAGTACCTCTCTCTTCTCTATAACATTAAAGCATAGGATCTCGCCTTGTATTTTTTTTTTTACTTGCTTTCCCTGTAGAGAAGTTCTGATTAATGTTTGACCAGCGTAAAAAAGATATTTAAAAAGCCGAAAGAAGAACAAGAAAAGATGACTCGTTTTAAGGTTCCTTCATGATCTGAGTAAAAGAAAAGAAAAACGTCTGATGCCCGGAAACTGATTTTCTATGCAATTTTGATGAATTTATAAACGAAGGATCAAAGATAACTTTATTAGCCACACTTATTCAGAAGCACGTTTCTAATAACGCACACACATACATATGAGAAGAAAAAAATGGATATGAAATCCGACAGTGTAAAGAAAATATATAGTTTAGAAGAAAAAAAAACCCAACAAAATTAAGTCAAAGATTGACTTACATAGAGCCGACGCTAAAGCGTTTCGGTTTCAATAAAAAAAAAACATCAACAGGGCTTACTATAATGTTATAAAGTCATATAAAAGAATGATGAAAAATTAAGCAAAAAGTTTGTGAGCCTCAATTGCGCAACCGAAATGCAACAAAATGTTAAATTTTTATATTTCTACATTTATATTTATTTTACTTATATTTTTTACAATTTTTGTATTTTTCTAAAGCCAAAGATTTCTGGGATATTGACATCATCAACCATTTGAATGGAAACGCTCACACCGCGTGACGTTCCATTTTTACATTATATATATATATATATATATATATATATATTAAGAAGGGAACAGCAATACGTATAAAAAAAATTAAATAATGTCCAGTGTCTAATCATTTTCGAAGAAACCTCATCTTCAGAGACAGTCTCTGAAGATGAAGTTTCTTCGAAATTGATTAGACACTGGACATTATTTTAATTTTTTTTTATACGTATTGCTGTTCCCTTCTTAATATAAATAAATAATAATATACTTAACAATGCTTCAAGCAAATTATCAAATACTATTATATATATATATATATATATTATATATATATATATATATATATATATAGGTATCTAGAAAAAAATCATTTAGATGTACTTGTATTTAAGAAAAAAATATAATTTCATATTCTAATCACTTGACCGATTCCCGTTCCAATGATATTAAATTGCGATGAAGCATATTCAAATGCCCTTTTCTTTTCTAGGGAAAGCCATTTCTATATCTGATGAATTAAAAACAAAACAGAGACAGTTAAAGTTCTTCAGACACACATATTCAAAAGCACTTTCCTAATAACGCACATACACACACATGCGTATATACACACACAAACCCATGAGTATACACACACACACACATAATATATATATATGTGTGTGTGTGTGTATGTGTGTGTATGTGTGTATGTATGTGTGTGAGAGAGATGGTAGCGTGAACATAGAGTTAATGACGCCTGGTTACTTACAAGATTCTCACCTATACGATCTTCGTCTGAAGATCGCTACGCAAAAAAACAAAACAAAAAAAAAAAAAAAAACGTTAGTAACAAGGTACCGTTTAATCTAAGTCCACGGTACCGTAACTTAGGTATGAGTACTCTATCTATGATATCGAAGACTGTTCACTTATAAATATAGCACCTACATCTTCTATAGTATATATATATATATATTACTAATTATATATATATATATATATAGTGGTCATATATATATATCACCTGGTCACTGATTTGTTTGCGTAAGCGATCTTCAGACCAAGATCGTATAGGCGAGAAACTGTTAGTAACCAGGCGTCATTAACTCTATGTTTACGCTCCCTTATCTCATACACACACACACACACACAACACCACACACACACACACACACACACACCGATATATATATTATATATATATATATATATATATATATATAATTTAAAATCAACGTTGCCCTTTTTTTACTCTTCTTTCTCTCCGTCTCTTCTTGTGACATTTTATAGTTGTCATTTATTTCTTTTTAATACCTGTATTTCACGCTTCCCCCTTGTCTGTCTTGTTATTTACCCAGGATTACCTTGTCGCGACAGACATGTTTGTACACAATACCTGCTGTTCCTAACGGTATTTGCCTCATACCCCACTTGTATGGACCCGGGCACAAGCCCTCGTTTTAACGTGGGCCCACCCACAAGCCGAAGCTCATGGGTGGGGAAGAAGAAAAATTGCGTCGATCACCTCGACATTCCCCCTCTAGGAGGGCGCCTCAGGCGCTGGGCAATAAACCCAGTCCTGTCCCTAAGGGGGTAGGTATTGCCTGGGGGTGGCCCCCTGGGATCGACGCTATTAATTGTACATAGTAACTGGAACAGATACTACACTCTGATCCTCCCTTTTAATCCAGATTCTTAAGTGGTCACTCGTCCAAGTACATCCATTCCGTTTTTCCTATTCCAACATATGTGATTAATTTTTTCATCTAGGATTTTATATTTCCTAAATTTGGATTGTGCTGAAAAGTATGAGTAATTGAACAATATATACATATATACATTTTTCTACCAAAATATCGCTACGAATCCAAAACTTAGTCGGAATCAAATGACCCACTGATGTTGATATGCCGTAAAACATAACAAACCAAACTGTCAATTTCATCTTTTCCGTTTTCTATCTCTTCTAGGATTTGATTTCTTCTTCAGATATTATGCCTTTCTCTTCTTCTTCTTCTTCTTCTTCTTCTTCTTTTTCTTCTTCTTCTTCTTCTTCTTCTTCTTCTTCTCGGTTCTTTTTCATTCATTTTCTTCTCCATTTTAATTTTTCTTAATTTCTTCTTCTTCTTCTTTTCTCGGTTCTTTCATTCATTTTTTTCTTCTATTTAATTTTTCTATTTCTTCTTCTTCTTCTTCTCGGTTCTTTCTTCATTCTTATTTATTTTCTTCTCTTTCTTTCTTTTTCTCGGTTCTTTATTCATTTTTTCTCTTTAATTTCTTAATTTCTTCTTAATTTTTCTTCTTCTTCTTCTTCTTCTTCTTCTTCTTCTTCTTCTTCTTCTTCTTCTTCTTTCTTCTTCTTCTTCTTCTTCTTCTTCTTCTTCTTCTATTAATTATTGTTTTCCTCTTTCTCTCTTATTTTCTTTTCTTTGTTCTACCTACAAACTACCACTTTTTTTCTTCTTCTTCTTCATTTGGTTCAGTAATAATTTTATTCAAACGTTTTCATTTGTGAATATTACTTGCCACCGAAGCAGCCCAGTGGCGTCAAACAGGCACGTTTCTAAATACTATCGTCTTTTCCAAAAGCTTCATTCTCAACAAAACTAAAAAGGACGACTGAATAAATAAAACAAGCCTCTTGCAAATATTCAAACCAGATTGATCTCCCTTGATTCTACCTCTTCTTTTTTTTTATCTTCCATGTTTTTTTTTTCAATGGAGCAAAACAGATTCTCTTTTTATTGTCGTTTGTCTCTCTACGTGTTGTCTTTATAGCAATATTTTTTCTTTCTTTTAGGGTCCGGCTTTACTTTTCGATTTTTGACGCACATACATTTTTATTTATTTTATTTTGTTTCAGAGATTTTATCGTTGATATTTTTATATTCCTATATTTTAGGCGTTTCCCCATCGGAAGAAAGTGTTGTTTAACGGAGCAGTTTGAAGTTTCTAAGCTTTTTTTTGTCTCTCTGTGTTAGATTAAAAAGCACTTCGTTTCCTCATATTGCCCGGCATTTCTAAATGCCCAGTATCTAAACAACAGGGTACAACAAAAACGGCGGCAACAGCACAACCACTATCACCGTCAGTCCCCCCACCCCCCGCACATATCTCCATTACCATTACTACACAACCACAAGCAATAATAATAATGATAATAATAATATAATGATAATAATAATAAATACGAGGAAAGCAAAAATTAGATAAATAATAAAGCCTTGCAAAAGAACTGAAAAAAAAAACTGTAGAACTTGAAAGTGACAGTGATATGAATCAGAGTTGAAACCCTTGAAACAATACTGAAGAACCCGGGAAAAGGGCTGTGGTAACTAGTGATACAGCAGCATCAGGAGTCCATCGAGACCATAACATTTTGAGGTTGACTAGAATACGCAGAAGTATTCCAGAATTCAGTGTATTGCTGTTTGCTAGCGGTGAAGCGTATTATTATTATTACTAGCAAATATATGCACCCTCCGGGTGCAAGTATTTAAGTTTTAATGTAATAAAATATTGTATTAAATTAGAAAGGCTAATGAAACTAAATAAGAATGCAGATAAAAAGATGTACAAACAGAGGGGTATATCGAAAAATAGAAACAACTTTGAAACTAACTCTTCCATCATTTTTCCATTACTCCCCTCTTCATTGGTAAATTTTCCTAATTTAACTCTTTACTTAAAATAGGAAGTAAAAGGATAATATTACAGTTATTTCTTCTTGTAAATAAATTTCTTTTAAGATTTATCCACGAGATTTTTGTATATTTCTTAAGATAAAACAAACAATTAGAAATCAATAATACCAAGCACATATTTATTAAAATCAAATTTTAAATATCAATATGCAAATTAACCTTCTCGTTTACATTGTAAACCGCTATTTTGTTGTATATATAAATACAATTGCATGTTGTTAGTATGTAGATATGGTCAACAGTGTTAATAATGTAAAACAATTTTATTAATAATTGAGGTTTAAATAAAAATAAAATCATGGAGAATGTGACGTAAATAACTAAGGGAATTGTGATTTTAAGTAGTAATATAGTTTCGGTTACAGACAGACAAACACACAATCTCCATTATAATAAGATTATTATTATTATTATTATCATTATTATTATTATTATTATATTATCCTCCTCCTCATCATCATCATCATCATGTTGCTGCTGCTGCTGCTGCTGCAGATATACCAGAGCATGATAATTTAATTATTACGTTTGCTATGTTTACTTATGAGCTACTACATAATAATTCAATATGTAAAAAGTATGATAACCTTGATTTAACTCTCTCTCTCTCTCTCCTTCTCTCCTCTCTCTCTCTCTCTCTCTCTCTCTCTCTTCTTAAAAAGTTGGCAATAAAATATTTACATTGATTTCACCATAATAATCTGGCGGGGGGGAGGGGGTTAAAATATCTACATTAATTTGCCGACAAAAAGGTGACAAAAACACAACTCAGAAAATATCTAAGTTGGGCCGAAAATTCGCCTGAGGCTGGCTCACTAAAACATAGCGTAAATGAAGGCAGGAGGCCGGGACTACATGAGATCAAAATTACCAAAATATATTCCGTAATTCCCAATTCTAATTTCAATTCATTTTAAGTTTACGTTGGCCATTTAAGCGACGCAAGATCATTTTGAACGTTTCCTTTTTAAAATTTGGTGAAGTAAAATGGGACAAATAAGAAACCTGTGATTAAGCGACACCAGATAATGTGGGTTTACATTTTTGTATTGAATCTTGGACGATTTGGACGGTCTCATTTTTTAACCAGAGGAGGATGCAGGATGGTAACGGACGGAAGATTTTGGAATACGCGTATTAATATATAGATAAATATATTAATAATAATGCTCACAAATGGTATGTACACAAACAAGAAAACCTAGAAATGGAGATGCATTAAATTCTCTGTGGTATTAAGATACAAACGAATCATCCAAGAAGAAAATATAAGATAGAAGAAGAAAGAAAAAGAAGAAGAAGAAGGACGAGGACGGGGAGAAGAAGAAGTAGAAGAAGAAGAAGAAGAAGAAGAAGAAAAAAGTAGAGAAAGAAGAAGAAGAAGAAAATAGACGAAGAAGATAAAAAAAGAAGAAGGAGAAGGAAGAGGAGGAGAATGAGAAGAAAACGTAGAAGATAATGAAGAAGAAGAAGAAGAATAAAAAGAAAGAAGAAATAGACGAAGAGATAAAAAAGAAGAAGGAGGAGGAAGAGGAGAGGAGAATGAGAAGAAGAAGAAGAAGAAGAAAAGAAGAAGAAGAAGAAGAAGAAGAAGAGAAGAAGAAATAGACGAAAAAGACAAAAAAAAGAATAAGAAGGAGGGGAGTAGGAGAAGAAAAAGTAGAAGAAAATGAAGAAAAAGAAAGACAAGAGAAAGAAGACGAAGGAGGAGGAGGAGGCGGAGTAAGAGAAGAAGAAGAAGAAGAAGAAGAAGAAGAAGAAGAAGAAGAAATCATGAAGGTCAGAAGATTAATATAAGGGTGACTGTTGTTGTTTAGAATTTGGAGATTTGTTTGCATCATGGGTACCACACTAAAATACATCTGATAGTGAAACTTCCGTTCTGGACCTTTGGGGGAATTTGTAGCCTTGTGGAACTCGGATGATGAATTAGCCGGCCAATTCTCCAGATTTAAACCCAATTGAAAACTTGTAGATTATTATGAAACAACTTTGTGGTGTGAACGGACATAAATTTAGAAGCAAGGATGACTTGTGATAGGAAATAGACGACGTATCACGTGAAATTACATCGGACGAGATCCAGGAATTGACATGTTTGATAGACTTGCACTTTTTATGAAAACAAAAAAAACTCACATATCTCATATCAAACAAATCCACTCTCCTTTTTCTTTTCGCAGTTTCCTTTTTTTTATTTCGTTTTAATTTCATCTTAGCTTGTTTGGTTTGGTTTGGTTTGGTTTTACGGCATATCAAGGATTTTACAACTCTAACCATTACACCACGCGCCTTTATTAGTTGTATATAATTGTGTAAATTATTCCTTACCCTTATGGGGGGGCATCCTCTGAAACGGATTAAGACAACCTCAAAATGATTATCCTCAGTATGATACTAAACACCATCAGGTAATGAGGCGCCAGTTCTAGAATTCTGTAGAGTATGGAGTCACTCCTTCGTTGCCATTAATCCCAGGTCCACTCTCTAACTTGTAGTGTTAATACCCATTAGGATCCCATCTAGGGATTAAATTATTTGAACATGATTCATGCAAAAGTTTAGTAATACCACCATGCGCATTTGTGTCGAATAACATGTTAGTCTTCACATCAGCAAAAAAATGGAAATCCTTTTGAAGTTAATGCTTCTTTGCCACTGTTATAATTTTTATGTATAATGGACCGTAAAAAATACTTGATCTACGATGATAAGGCAAACACTTTTTTTCCCAGATGATTCATGATTATAAAACAAGAGGTAACAGTTACCCAGCCCCTTTGAAAAAATCATCAGGCAGACGTATTATTTGTCAAGGTTTCTGGTTTGGTTTGGTTTGTTTTACGGCATATCAACCCCGGTGGGTATTTATAAGTTTTGAAATAAATTAATTCTTAATGCATAATACAATCTTTTTATAAATACACTTTTCTATTCAACCCATAGATGGGACCCTAAAAGGTACTACCACTCCGGGTCAGAGTGGACCAGGGAGCAATGGTGATGAAGGGTCAGAGTGGACCAGCAATGCCTCCACATTTCCCAAACCTCCAAAACTGGAACCTCACCATAAGATAGAGTTTAATATCATTCCCAGGACATGTAGACCTCCAGGCACCGCTTTCTAGTACCCATATGATAAAAAGGGGTTGGGGTTTTCATAAGGGCATTAGGATTGTGCAGCCATATAGGTGCTAGGTTGATGTGACCAGCCGATTGATCGGAGGAGGCCTCTCCGACCGCCCGTCTAGCCCAAGATAGGGCCAAAGTGGTGTATTGAAAGTCATGAACTGCTTATCCACCTGAGTTCTATCATTAAGCATCACGGGTTGCCATCCACGGCCCTCAAGTGGCCCCATTGGGGGAGTCTTACCCCTCTACAAAGGTGCAGTCGGTGCATTCTAACGCTCCAACCGACAGGGCGGAATTTCATCACTGTATGTGTTCATAACAATATGTAAATGAAGCAATGAAAGTATTATTTTCTTTTTTTACCGTTTCTTTTAATATCCGTGTCCTGGGTATGACGCTAAACTGAATCTAGTGGTAAAGTTCCAGTTCTGGAGCTGTTGGAAGTGTAGAGTACCCCTTCATCACCGTTGCCCCAGGTCTACCCTGCCTCGGTGTGGTAGTACCTGTTAAGATCCCATCTATGGATTAAATAGAAAAAATGAGTAAAAAATGTTTAAAAATTCAGTTAAAAAAAATTCGAATACCCAACAAGAATGAATCAAAGAAAATGTCTTCGTCATAAGATAACCCAACAAAGGTTGATATGCCGTAAAATCAAACCAACCACCTCAGACGCAAAAACAATCTCCATGCTCTAGCGCCAGTGAAAATGGGATAGACTCCCTGACTGTCCGTTTGCTATCGACAACAGGCCACCCTGTTGACTTTAGTACTTCTTAATATTAGGACCAGTTTAGCTCAGTCGGTAGTGAGTTCGTCTAGAAATCACAAGGCTCTTTGTTCGATACCGGTCCTCGCCAACTACACGCATGAGTAGCACAGGGATATGTGCGGTAAAGTAAGGATCTGATGTTGGGTGTGGCGCTTTACCTCAAATGCTAAAATAATATTCTAGGTCTAGCGCTAGTGAAAAGATAGACTCCCTCGCTGTCAGAGTGATACCGATATTAGGCAGCTCTTTTTAATATTCGAATCATGATCTCTTCCGTTTTGAAGAAAAATAACTTATATAATTCTTATGTAACTTGTGTACTTATTTATGGACAATACTGTACTCAACTGATATGTCCTTTCATACATATATGTAAAAATTATATACATATATATTTACTTGTCTGTCAATGTTTATGTGTAGATAGGTATGTATGAAAAGATAATAACCTTAGCTTTCCTGTCTGCTTCTATCCACAAATAAATACATAAATTAGCGAAAGTCAAAAATAAATCAAACATAATATCTCTAAAATAAATATAGTCAATTATGAAAAGAAACAGAAAATAAAACCCCAAAAAGCTAAAAAAAAAAAAATATATATATAAAGAAATAAAATAAGACGCTGGATTAAATAAAGGAAGAACGTTAAATATATTAATAAATCTCTAAAACAATATTCAAAACAACAAAAAAACAGAAGAAAAAATACTGTAAAATATAAAAATAAAATAAAAGTAAATTGTAAGAAAAAAAAAACCCCAAAAAAAGCGAGCGAATCAAGAAAGTCGAAAATGCCAAGCATTCAGCGATTGATACAATTCAACTTTTTAGCGGCCTGAAACAAAGGCCACCGATATGGTCGGCCATTTTTTGTCAGTGGTGAATTCATCCGGCGCCAGGCGGCGTTGCCGGTTGTTCGTTTCTTTCTTTGCTCGGTTAGATTTTGAGGAGTCGATCTTTTCACATGCCAAAGAACGTCTTTAACAGTGAGTGTGAAAAGGACAAGTAAACAACAAACAAACAAACAAACAAACAAAAAATAAAAAAAAATACGTTGATAGAATTAATAAATTTAATAAAATCAGGAAATATGTTGCAAGAAAGAAAAAAAATTATTAATGTATAACCGTAGAAAAAATCGTTAAAAAAGCAGAAATATGATATTATAGTAATTTGAAATTTATTAACACTGATAAGAAAACTTTATTCGTAACTAGCAAAAAAATAAAGCCGTCTGGGCATCTCTCTTTT
>CM042172.1:68217969-68220469 GCA_023376005.1 Doryteuthis pealeii | reverse complement strand
ATAGACAGTGCGAGAAAGAAAGCGTAAAAAACGATATAATTATAAATAGATAGATTGATATCAATAAAGAAAGCATGGGCAAACATAGATAGATATATTGATTGATAGATAGATAGATATAAACTGACTGAGATAGATATATTGATAGATAGATGGATAGATAGATAGATATGAACTGAGATAGATAGATAGATAGATATGAACTGATAGATAGATAGATAGATAGATAGATAGATAGATATGAACTGAGATAGATAGATAGATAGATAGATATGAACTGAGATAGATAGATAGATAGATAGATAGATATGAGCTGAGATAGATAGATAGATAGATCACTGAGATAGATAGATAGATAGATAGATATGAACTGACTGAGATAGATAGATAGATATGAACTGAGATAGATTGATAGATAGATATGAACTGAGATAGATTGATAGATAGATATGAACTGAGATAGATAGATAGATAGATATGAACTGACTGATAGATAGATAGATATGAACTGACTGAGATAGATAGATAGATAGATAGATAGATAGATATAAACTGAATGAGATTGATAGATTGATAGATGGAACAATATTGACGGATAGATTGATAGATAGATGGAAAGATATTAACTAAGATAGATAGATAGATTAACAGATAAATAAATAGATAGATATGAACTGAATGAGATATAGATAGAAAGATATGAACTGACTGAGATATATATATATGTATATATATATAGAGAGAGAGATATGAACTGACTGAGATAGATAGATAGATAGATAGATAGATAGATAGATATGAACTGACTGAGATAGATATATAGATAGATAGATAGATAGATATGAACTGACTGAGATAGATATAATATGAGAGAGAGATGAACTGACTGAGATAGATAGATAGATAGATAGATAGATAGATAGATATGAACTGACTGAGATATATATATATAGAGAGAGAGATATGAACTGACTGAGATAGATAGATAGATAGATAGATAGATATGAACTGACTGAGATAAAAAAGACATGAACTGACTGAGAGAGATAGATAGATTGATAGATAGATGGAAAGATATTTACTAAGATGGATATATAGAAAGATAAATAGATTGCTAGATAGATAGATAGATAAATAGATGGATAGAAAGATATATAGATATGTGCACCCGTCATTGTGTATATCTGTGCGCTTGAAATGATGCCATGTTTAGTGAATACTGCATTTTTACTGACTGTACTTATTTTCCTTTATTTTTGAAACCCAACAAGATTTCTCCTTTATATCGCTTTTGTTTATTTCAATGTTGGTAGGTATCCAATAGATAATGAGTAAGAATTTTATTTCCTTCATTCGCAAGCCAATAAATCAATGTTCTTCCCCGACCAAAATAAATAGATAAATAGATAAATAAAATAAGAAATAAAAACGATTTTGGGATGATACTAGCCTCTGACGTCACCAGCGCCAGTGGTGTTGGCAACATGAGTTTTTAAAAAGAAAATGGAGACTAAGAAACGTAACGTAAACATAAGAGACTAAATAAAGGAGAAAAGATGAATGAATGAAGGGATGAATGAATGGTCGAATGAATGAATGAATAAGGGGGTCCGAGTTCTTGTCCGTGAGGCATGCTGTCAACATCAGCGAAAGACTGGGAGGTGTCACAGAGAAGGGGTATTAAGGGTTGAGAAATAAAGGGGGTTGAAAAAGAAGGGGACGGTGAGAATTAGGATCATGTGATTATGGAGAGAATAGATATGAAGAGTTTAGTGTGTGTTATAGGGGGAGTGTGTGTGTGCGTGCGTGTGTGTACGTATGTGTGTGTACGTTGTGTGTGTGTGTGTGTACGTGTGTGTGTGTGTTGTGTGTACGTGTGTTGTGTGTGTATGTGTGTGTGTACGTGTGTGTGTGCGTGTGTGTACGTGTGTGTGTACGTGTCTGTGTGTGTACGTGTGTGTGTTGTGTGTACGTGTGTGTGTGTACGTGTGTGTTTAGGGTGTGTGTGTTTTTGTGTGTGTGTACGTGTGTGTGTGTACGTGTGTGTTTAGGGTGTGTGTGTTTGTGTGTGTGTACGTGTGTGTGTGTACGTGTGAATGTGTACGTGTGTGTGTGTGTGTACGTGTGTGTGTGTATGTGTACCTGTGTACGTGTGTGTGTGTGTAGTGTGTGTGTGTGTGTGTGTGCGTTCGTATGGAAGTGGATCTGTGTGTATTTATAAGCATATGAAAGACAGGGTTAAGTGTGTGTTATTGGGTGAGTGTGTGTGTGTGTGTGTGTGTATGTTCGTATGTGAGTGGGTGTGTATGTATTTGTAATGATATGAAAAGATAGGAGAGAGATTAAATGATGAGGGTAGATCAAAATGGAGACAAATATATTTTAGATCTGATGATGTCTGATTCGAATCAAATCAAACGATGGTTCTAGATAAAAAGACACACACACACACACACACACACACCACACACACACACTAAAGGACACCCAAATCCCCCTA
>CM042172.1:68212969-68215469 GCA_023376005.1 Doryteuthis pealeii | reverse complement strand
CCTTCTTTTTTATAAAATATTGAATTTTCTCCCGTTGGAACCAGAACAACAAATTTATATATTATAATATATATATATATATATATATATATATATATATAAAGTCATTCACAGACACCGTGTTTCGACTTTTCACGTCTCTTCAGTGTGGTTAGACATAGCAACTAGCTCCGATCAGGAGCGAAACCCGGCTGACTTTTCATCAGCCCGGTTCATTACCCTCTAGTCCATCGACAGCTACCGTTAAGGAGCGGTGTTTTAACTATTAAATACATACACTTGTTTATATATTTTACGACCACAAGAGAAATCAAATATCTAAATAACAGATAATCTTTGCTTTATGCTGGCGGTGAAAATTAATTAAAGTCGCTCCTAGAGAGCTCTACCGGGTTTGGTATGTATTTATATATATATATATATATATCATTTTCTTTCTTTGTAGTTCTTGTCCTTATTCTCTTTAAAAACATTAAAATATAGAATTTACTATATCCTTACTTTGAAACTTACAAACATACAGAAAATAATTACCTACCTCGATATATATATATATATATATATATATATATATATATATATATATATATATATATATATATTATCCAATTGGCACTTTAACATTATATGCTTACATTTCCGTTACTGTGGCATCAGTAAATAATACAAAAGTGCTCAATATATTAAAAATATAGAGCAGTAATAATACTAATAATATTATTATTAGAGTGAAAATAAAGGGTTTACCATGGTTTCAATCAAATTAAAATGATTTCTTCAGGACCCTACCCTACGTTCAATGAGTCGATGTAATTCCTTAGTTAAATTGAAGATATTTATCGCGTTATTTTTCTCTCAATCTTTGCGTGCGGCCTGTACGCGAAAATTGAGAAAAAAACAATGTATCGTTCAACACTTGTATTCATTCCTAAATTCTCATTTCTATATAGTTATCAATTTAATTCTAATCATAAATAATATATATAAATATATATATATATATATAAGATAAAAGGAAATTGATCCGACAGTGTGAATTTGATATATTGAAAAAACAAATGATGTTTACAAATGCTTGGGATCATCAGGATTGAATGTACACCGTTTCGGGGCCTTCCTCTCAACGGTTTTAACTGCACATCGGCTCCTCCCGCTCACTGTTGTGAGGTCCCTCGGAATATCTGTATCGAACGTATGTAATAGATCGGTCTTCAACAAGAGCAAAAACGGGATGAAATGAACGTTAGAAGAAGAATGCGCAAACAGAACGCTTAGTCAATGTTAGAATTTTAAAAAAAAATGCGTTATCTGTATTAGAAATAAAAATAAAATGAATTTTATTTTTAATTTTTAAAAATCAAATTACAGTTTATAATAAGACTCACAAGAGCCTGATGTAAAATTGTATAAAAAGTATATATATATATATATATATATATATATATATATATATATATATATATATATATATATATATTTCTTTTTTCTTTCTTCGTTGAGTTCTTGTTCCTTTTCATTTTCCTCTTTAAAAAACATTCGAATATAGAATTTCTAAGTCTGGTTTATAATTCGTTCTGTGCTGCAATTGTGAGGCATCTAGTTAGGATCGAACTCATCTACACGGCAAAGACGATGTGACCCACTACTTTTATTCCAAACTTACCACCATATTAAGTGCTCAGTTTCTCTTCTCATTGTTCATTTATTGTTCATTCTTTTTTTTTTTTTTCATCTTCTTTAATTTTCATCTTCATCTTGTCCTCCTCCATTCACAACTGATAATCAAACTATTTGCTTTTTCGTCCCTTTTGTTTGACGTTACCTCTTTTGTCTCTTTCTTTGTCCCTCTGTCCATTTATTTGTCTCTCTCTCTCTCTCTCTCTCTCTCTCTCTCTCTCTCTCTCTCTCTCTCTCTCTCTCTCTCTGTCGCTGTTTCGCTCGCACGTTGCGCCGCATCTTGCGCTCCTCTCCACCATCGACTCAGTCGCAGCTTTTTCTCCTTAGCCAGCTTGAGGAATCCGATATGTCACTTGAACGCTCGCAGTTGAAAAGGAAACCATGAAATATTCATAAATTGACGACGTCCTCCACCAAAAAGTCCAAGAATAAGAATTTGCCTGCAAAACAAATGGGCATTGAAATAAATGCGATTTTGAAAACAGGACAAACGGGGGACGAAGGAGAAATACATATATATATATATATATATATATATATGCGAATGATTCATGTATTTATACACTTATTATATAAATATATATACACATATATACAAATATTTATATATACATATGTCGGTATGATGGTTTGTATTTACATGTATATACACACACACACACACACACACACACACACACACACACACACACATATTTATATATGTGAATGATTCTTTATATTTATACACACATATATACACATACATATATATATACATTTATATATATATACATATATATACATAAGTCTGTATGATCGTTTGTATTCATATGTATATATA
>CM042172.1:68204287-68209287 GCA_023376005.1 Doryteuthis pealeii | reverse complement strand
CAAACAATCAAATAAACTCAGCATATGAATAGCACTGAGATCTGTTCGGTAAAGTGAGAAGCCGATGGTATGTGTGGCGCTCCATCTCAGATGCCAAACCAATCTCCTTGGTCTAGCGCTAGTGAAAAGGGAATAGACTCCTTCGCTGTCAGGCTGATACCGACTTTAGGTCACCCCAATGATTTAAGATTCATACAAAAGGATCATATGACCATTAGGCACTCCTTTTGCAATCTCGTTTCATAAGGACATTTTTTTCATTTACAGTTGTTTATTGACGATGATTTTCAGAGTCTTTTTTAAAATTATAAAACAAACCTCTAACCCTAACCCTAACCCATAACACACAACCGGATTTTGACGGTGTAAATGAAAAAAATGTCCTTATGAAACGAGATCGCAAAAGGGGTACCTAAAGGTCTATGGTCCATACAAAATACATGCTGTCTATAAAGTCCGTGTTCATTTTTAAAGAATTCTTGATTTTAAAAGGCACATGGACTTTATGGACACCTGGTATATGAAACCTGTCGTTCCGGGGACCAAGCAGGCTCCCAGCTCCCCGACCCCTCGGTCGGTGGGTTCGGTGGTAGTACGCGCCAGGCCTGTCTTTAGATAGAAATGTGGAAAAAGAAAAAAATCCACCATGAAAAGATAGAAAGGAATTTAAAAAAAATGAGAAATAACAAAGAAAATATAAGAAAGAAGTAAAAAAAAAAATTCTAAAATTCAAAGAAAGAAAATAAATTTAAAAATTAACGAATCAATAAAGAAAGAAAAAATAGGGGAAAATGATTCCAGAAATCCTGAAAGAAAGAAAAAAGAATGAAGAAATAAAATAAAAAATAAAAAATAAAGAGAATGAAATTAGTTGGAAAGAAAGAAAGAAAGATGAGAAAATGATGAAGAAATAATGAAAAAGGTAAAAAATGAATGAAAATATGACGGAATAAAAGAATAAACCAAAAAAATAAAAGGAAGAAAATAAACTGAAAAATTAAAGAATCCATAAAGAAAGAAAGAAAGGAATGAAGAAAGAATGAAAGGATAAAAGAAAGAAGAAAGGAAGGAATAAAGAAAAAAGAATGGAAGAAAGAAACGAATAAAGAAAATAAAGAATGAAAGGAATAAAGAAAAGAAAGAAAGAAAGGAATAAAAAAGAAGAAAGAAAGAAAGAAAGAAAACAGAAAAATAAAAAAATCCATAAAAAAACGAACGAAAGAAAGAAAGAAGGGAATGAAGAAAGAAAGAAAACTGAAAAATAAAAATAAATCCTTAAAAAGAACGAAAGAAAGAAAGAAGAAATAATGAAAGAAAGAAAGAATGAAAGAAAGAAAGAAAGAAAACTGAAAATTTAAAAAATCCATAAAAAAGAACGAAAGAAAGAAAGAAATGAATAAAGAAAGAAAGAATGAAAGAAAGAAAACTGAGAAATCAAAGAATCCATAAAGAAATAACGAAAGAAAGAAAGAAAGAAAGAAAGAAAAAAAACCTGAGAAATTAAAGAATTCATGAAGAAAAAATGAAAGAAAGAAATAACGAAAGAAAGAAATATGAAAAAAAATAAACAAGAAGAAAAAATCAAAGATTAAAAGGAAAAAATAAACTGAAGAATCCAGGGAGAAATTAACGTTAGAATGGATCACTCACACACACACACACACACACACTCACTCACTCACACACACACACTCACTCACACACACACATACACACACACACACACACACACTCTCTCTCTCTCTCTCTCTCTCTCTCTCTCTCTCTCTCTCTCTCTCTCTCTCTCTCTCTCTACCTCTCAAATCCCCTGCACCGTGTGAATATAAAATTTGCATTGGTGGGTTTAAGATTGACGTAAATGGAATGGGAAGGACATTTTCGGACATTGCTATGTACTTTTCTTTCCCGCCTTTCTCTTAATCTCAGCAACAAAATACTTTAGCTTTCTTCCGTGATGGCATCTCTCGTTGTTTCGACGAGCCTAAAAGGCAAAACAAAGTCATTTATTCAACCACATATCTGCCACAACCAATTCTTCGCTGGAACGCCTGAAAGAGATTTTCTTAAATTGTTGACCGTCATGTAAACTTAATGAGATGAACTTTTACAACATTTATCATTTTCTTTTTCCTTTATTTCTTATAGATATTCGACTATTGTATTTGGATTTTTCTGTTGCTTGCTAAGCGAAATCTTATATGAATCTTAAATGGGCGGCAGTAGGAGTCGAGTGAGTGAGCAAAAATAACACTAATAAAAGACAGGCTTGGATATCAAAAGCCGAAATCCTGTTTCTACTTGATATAGTACACGAACGAATAACTGTATATATATATATATATATATATATATATATATATATATATATATATATATATATATGGGAGTAAATATGGAAAATAAATCCGACAATATTAAGAAATTTGAAAAAGCAAATGTTCCGAAAATAGGATGTGTTACGTAGTGCCTTTTCCTTGACGGTACTAAATAGGTATATGTTGCATACCTCTTTACCGGCACTATATATCTATATATGTTATATACTTCTTACTGCTTATTCTTGTCGTCTATTCTTCTGGCCGGATCTGGTATATCTATGGTCTCGTCTGTTCTTCTATTGAGGGTTCCGGGTCTGGTTTCTGTTGCTAGGGGTTTCTTGTTATCAGAAGCCTTGTGCTATTGTTAGCTTTTAGTAATAACAACAAGACTTTGATTTACGATGATGTTACTTTATTGGTAGAAGCCCAGACCAGACAATCACGCAATGAGCTCACATCTTGCTAGCTTCGCTTATAAGTTCTAACTCCTCAACTGAGTTGCTTACACCTTAAACCGGAAGGGGGCTTTTCTATTGCCTTCCGATTCTCACGGCCTATCCCGCAAGGCAAGGTCAGAGTGAAGTTAAGCATTGTCACTCACTCTCAAGGCCATCAGCTGTACTGATCACCATAAGGATTTCTATACTACCTTAAAAAGATATTAGGATCCATAATTATGTAACAGATGAATTTAATTATCGATGTTTAAACATTTCGGTTTCTTTAAAACTTCATCAGGATGTATCTTGTGGTGAAGAAAATGATGGATGTTTTATAGATGACAGATGAAAATGTTTTTAAAATCTTTTTTGTTGTGTAGCTGTATTTGATCAGCGTTATAATTTTTGAAAGACAAGTCGCGATCCATGCCAGCGAAGATGTCATGACGCGTGACGCAACTCGAAGAAATGCATTCAACAAAAGACAAGAAAAAGTATTAATAGACTTATTTTATGAGAACAAAGGGAACAAAGTGGGAATGATAAGTAAATAATTAAATGAAGCCTGGTATTTTGTAGTTATTTAAGACTATTTTAGCAAGAAACGGGGATATATTAAAAAATCCATGTCGATTGTTAAGGGAGGGTAAAAGGGAAATATTATATATATTATATATAAACCACAAGGTTTCTAGTTCGATACCGGTCCTCGCCAACTCAGCGTATGAGTAGCACAGGGATCTGTGCAGTAAAGTAAGGGGCTGATGGTAGGTGTGGCGCACCACCTCAGATGCTAAAACAATCTGCTTGGTCTAGCGCTATTGAAAAGGGGATAGACTCCCTCGCTGACTGGCTGATACCGACTTTAGGCCGCCCCATCGACTTTACTTATGTATGTATATATATATATATATATATATATATATATATGTGTGTGTGTGTGTGTGTGTGTGTGTGTGTGTGTGTGTTGTGTGTGTGTGATAAATTATTTATATACAGATGAATATTTACACTTTCAATAAGAAAGCAAAAACTTAGCAAACCATCATTTGGCTATTATGAATTTATTTCGACCAGAACTCAATAAATGAGCTTACACAGACGCACACGCACACACACATATATGTGTGTGTCTGTGTGTGTCTGTGTGTGTGTGTGTCTGTGTCTGTGTGAGCATATTTATTGAGTTCTGGTTGAAGCAAATGTATATTATCTAAATGAACGTTTTTTAAGTTTTTCTTTCTTATTGAAAGGGTAAATGTTATCTGCATATAATTAATTTATCATACATTGAGCTCTCTTAAGCGGCATCGTATATTAATCTAAATGGGTGGCAGTAGGAGTGGAGTGGGCAAAAATAGCACCAATAAAAGACAGGCTTGGATAGCAAAAGCCGAAATCCGGTTTCTACCTGATATACTACACGAAGGAATTGCTACACACACACACACACACACACACACACAAACACAGACACACACAGACACACACATATATATATATATATATATATATATATATATATATATATATATATTATTATGCAATAAGGTGGACTTTGCATCGAAGAAAAATTGTGTATTCTACAAAATACGAATGCAAATTTATTGAACAAGAAAAGCGAACTCGTTTGTAAATGCAGACATTTAAACAAATTTGTATTATGTCATTTCCCACCCGACCCTAATTAATCCCTTATTGTTCACCCCCTATTGATCTAAAAAAATTTATATGGTCACTGTGGATTTTTTTTAAATACAAGTGTAGTGTTATATCATTCCATCGCATGAACACGCTTCACGTTTATATTAACGCTAAAAAACACTGTTTTTTAAATCTTAACATTTTGACCGTCTGATGACTGCAAGTAAGCATGAAAATTTAATTTCAGGATATTAAATCCATAATATATATATATATATATATATATATATATATATATATATATATGTGTGTGTATATATATATATATATATAATTATATATATATATGTATGTATATATATATAATATATATGTGTGTGTATATATATATATATATATATCTATATGTGATATATATATATATTATATGTGTATATATATATATATATAATATATGTATATGTGTAATATATATATATATATATATGTATATATATATATATATATATATATATATATATATATATATATATATATATATATATATATATATATATATATATATATATATATATATGTATATATATATATATATATA
>CM042172.1:68176787-68199287 GCA_023376005.1 Doryteuthis pealeii | reverse complement strand
GGCGTAACAGGCAATCATGGCGTAACTGGCGCTATATATTCTTCCTTCTTAAAGACTATATCTTTAAATAAAGTATAATAAAGATACAAAATCCCTTAAAACGCTTATAAAAACGTACAGGGTTGAAAATTTAGAGTTGTTAGTCCATTCATAATAACAAACCATCTATTCTTATTGATCAAAGAACATGATGTGTTACTTGTTTAATCCCAGAAAACAATGATCACTGCGTAACTGGTGCTACACATTCTTACTTCTTAAAGACAATTACACGATAGACATCTCTCTAGTATTTATGTATTTATTCAATACCTCCACACTAGAAGAATGCGACACAATTCAACAGCTTTTTGTTTAACATGTTTTTATTCACAGAAATCCTTCTCCTAGGACGCCTTAGGTACCGGACAAGTTTGGTGTTGTAATTTCTTCTTCTTCTTCTTCTTCTTCTTCTTCTTCTTCTTCTTCTTCTTCTTCTTCTTCTTCTTTATGCTAATTTGTATATATATATATATATATATATAATATATATATATATATATATATATATATAATATATATATATATAATAAATGGTAATATTATGGTTTACACTCATAACTTGAAGTTTCATGGTAATCCAATCGTCAGATGAGTTCAATGGTTGAGATGTTAAAAAACCAGTCGTGAAATATATATATATATATATATATATATATATATATATATATATATATATATTGATATATAATCAATGGTAATATTATGGGTATACACTCATAACTTGAAGTTTCAAGGTAATCCAATCGTCAGATGAGTTTAATGGTTGAGATGTTTAAAAACCAGTCGAGAAATATATAATTATATATATATATATTATATATATATATATATATATATATATATATATATATATATATATATATATATAATCAATGGTAATATTATGGGTTTACACTCAATAACTTGAAGTTTCATGGTAATCCAATCGTCAGATGAGTTCAAATGGTTGAGATGTTAAAAACCAGTCGTGAAAATATAATATATATATATATATATATATATATATATATATATATATTATATATATATATATATATATATTGATATATAATCAATGGTAATATTATGGGTTATACACTCATAACTTGAAGTTTTCAAGGTAATCCAATCGTCAGATGAGTTTAATGGTTGAGATGTTAAAAACCAGTCGAGAAATATATATATATATATATATAATATATATATATATATATATATATATATATATATATAATCAATGTAATATTATGGGTTTACACTCATAACTTGAAGTTTCATGGTAATCCAATCGTCAGATGAGTTCAAATGGTTGAGATGTTAAAAACCAGTCGTGAAATATATATATATATATATATATATATATTATAATATATATATATATATATATATATATATTATATAATCAATGGTATATTATGAGTTTACACTCATAACTTGAAGTTTCATGGTAATCCAATCGTCAGATGAGTCCAATGGTTGAGATGTTAAAAACCAGTCCTTTTATATATATATATATATATATATATATATATATATATATATATATATATATATATATATATATATATATATATATATATATAAAATTTAGAATTTAAAATATGCTTTAAAGATTATAATTTACATGTAATGAGTTTATAATATAATACAATTTTCACCTTCTGAAATAATTAAGAAAAAATATTGAACATTTCTAAGTTATTCTAATTTTTGAGATACACCTGTATATAGTTTTAGGTAATTACTTTAAGGTAATACAAATAATTTGTACACAATTATATTCTTTCAGGTAATCAGGTAATCACTATACCAATGTTTTCCGAACAAATGAAACATATCTATTTGATTCATGTTGTTTTATACTTATCTTCATTTTTATCAATAAGAAAGAAAGAAAGAAAGACAAAGCGGGAAAATAAACACAAAAAAGAAAGAAAGCAGTAAAAAAAGAAAAGAAAAGAAAAAAGAAGGAAAGAAAGAAGTGAACATGAAAGAAAGACAGAAGAGAGAAAGAAGGAAAGAAAGAAAAAAGTACAAAAGAAAGAAAGAAAGAAAAAACAAAAAGAAAGAAGCAAACAATTAAGAAAGCCAACAAGAAAGAAAAGAAAAAAGAAAAAGAAGAAAGGCGAACAAGAAGTAAAGAAAGAAGAAAAAAGTACAAGAGAAAGAAAGAAAGAAAGAAAGAAAGAAGCCATCAATAATGTAGGCAAGCAAACAAGAAAGAAAAAAGAAAAAAGAAAAAGAAGAAAGATGTTCAATAAATAAATAAAGAAAGAAAGAAAAAAGAAAGAAAGAAAGAAAGAAAGAAAAAAAGAAAGAAAGAAATAAAGAAAGAAAGAAAGAAAGAAAGAAGAAAGAAAAAAAGAAAGAAAGAAAGAAAGAAAAAAAGAAAGAAAGAAAGGAGCCAAGCAGACAAAATAAGTAATTGCATTATTCGGACTATTGTCCTCTTCATTGTTATCCTGTTCTCATTCCGCCAACCGTAGCTGGGGAAAAGGCGTTAAGATACCCCCGTGGACTGAATAAATGGTTGGGTTTAAAGTTTCATGATGGCTCCCGATTACGACAAGACGTTTTCCGATTACGCCAAGAAGTTTTCCGATTACGCAACAAGGTTCCCGAGTTCGAAAAGAAGGTTCCTGAATCCGAGATGGTTTCCCGAGTCCGAGAAGGTTCCCGAGTCCGACAAGAAATACATGAAGAAGGCCGGAGGGTACATCGGCCGAAACGTTGTACAGATAACAATGAAGATGAGGAAAATGGTCCGAATTATGCAGATAGTACTAATCATCAAGCCTCATCTCAAAAAATCAAAGAAATAGATCTATTTGATCTCCACCATCCCCAGAGCTCCAGAACTGGAACCTCACCACTAGATGTAGTTTAGCGTCGTATTCAGAACACTAACCTTCTATTTGCCTCATAGATGGGACCCTAACAGGTGCTTCAACTTCGGCTCGGAGTGGCCTTAGGAGTAATGGTAATGAAGGGGTACTCCACACTCCCCTAAGTTATTATATTTTCATGGAGTGTTATTACACAATATGACACTCCAATGAGCTAAAAGGATATAAGAGAGTAGACAGTCATCACCAAGTCACTTAAATTTCCATAAAAGATAGTCATCAACATGAATATTTGTTTTCTAAGCCATTATAATGGCAAAAGTATATCTCCCTGGCCAGTAGGAATGACCAGACCCATTTAAGGCCTGAACTCGAATGACCAAGGCATTATCTTCAGGGGTCAGTAGTTGGTCCTTTTTCTTACACATCGATGGAGGATTCTTCTGGTGAAGGCTCATGGGAGTTTATTTTTTATTTATCTATTTATCTATTTTTTTTATTTTAGTTCTATTTTAATTTTATTTTAACCCCCACATATGCAATTTAACATCATATTCAGGACATGGATTTGATTGAGTCAAATTGTACTTCAATAATATGTGTGTTAATAAATGTGTTGAAGAGGTTTACCAATGTTTTTATGGAACCCAATCTCAAAAATGAATTATATGTAAGTAAAATAGATAAATAAATAATCATATAATTTCTGACAAGTGTGTTGTATATTCTGTCTGAATATAATGTTACTGAAATGAAGTTAATATTTACCATGGAATCCCAGTTTCAAAATTGAACAATATATAAGTAAAATAAATAAATAATCATGAGAAAAAAAGAATTTGTAAAGCTTTCTAAACATAGATATATAGATAAGTGTGATACCATGTGAAGCATTGAAACTAACTAGTTGCATTCAATATTAAAGTATAAAAAAATGGAGTTGCTCTTGTTGCATAAATATTAAAAATCAGACTGTAGCCATCTTATAAATATTAAACAGAAATTATACATAAACTTGTTTGAAAAAAATCCAGACCTTGCGCTCAAAAATTAGTAAGTTACTGGATTAATTCCTATTACTCCAACCTAAAAAGGGGGGGGTCACTCTGAATTAATTTTATCTGTTAATTAATCTACCCATTATTTTTCCCATTATACTAACCCTAACCCCATCTTTTTTCCTAGTAGATCAATAAATAATTTATCAGGAGTTCCCCTTTTTTTAGGTTGGAGTTATAGGAAATAACCAGTTACTGAATCTTAGGACAACTATTCAATGGAGATTACCCGGTACGGAACTCCAACGAGCTGATGAGGTACGGGAGAGTAGCTAGTCACCGCCAAGTAAGCCTTATTGCCATGAGAGATATCACAAAGTGTAATTACTCGACAATTGCGTACGAAAAATTGTAACCCACATACTGGCAAGTCGTAAGAGAGATCGCAGATAGTATATTAATAACGGAATTATTCGTTTTGTTTCAAGGTGTTCATATTTTCTCCTCCTTCGGCGCCACCTTGCGCTCCCCCTATGTTTCGTTTCAATTATTCGTTTAATTTCAAAAGTCAATTAGTTGTCATACCACCATTGACTGCGATGGAAGAAAATTACGTACGAAAAATTGTAACGCTGCACGCACACACTGGCAAGCCGTTGAGAGAGATCGCAGTTAGTATAATAATAACGGAATTGTTCGTTTTGTTTCAAAGTGTTCATATTTTCTTCTCCTTCGCCACAACATAGCGCTCCTCCTAAGTTTCGTTTCAGTTATCCATTTAGTTTCAAAAGTCAATTAGTTGTCATACCACCATTGACTGCGATGGACGAAAATTACGTACGAAAAATTAAAACGCTGCACGCACACACTTACAAGCGTATAAAGAGATCGCAATATAATAATAATGGAATTGTTCGTTTTGTTTCAAAGTGTTCATATTTTCTTCTCCTTCGCCACCACCTTGCGCTCTTCTTATGTTTTGTTTCAATTATTCGTTTAGTTTCAAAAGTCAATTAGTTGTCACACCACCATTGACTGCGATGGACGAAAATTACGTACGAAAAATTGTAACGCTGCACGCACGTATAGAGAGATCGCAGATATTATAACAATAACAGAATTATTCGTTTATTTTCAAGGTGTTCATATTTTCCTCTCCTTCGCCACCACCTCGTGCGCCTCCTACTCTTTCTCCTACTCTTACAAAGAAAAGTTTAACTCCTCAAAAATCGCTGTCTTTATTCCATCAGTTTTATTCTCTCTCCCCTTCCTTCTTCTCTCTTATAACTGCCTCTCTTATTCCTCCCCCTCCCTCTTCCTCATTAATGCCTATTTTCTTCCATTCCGCAATTCTCTTTACAACATCACTACTCCCCTTCCTTACCCTCTTACTTCCCCTCACCGTAATTTTGGCCTCGTTTTCATCCATCAAAATGGCGTCATGTCAGTGGGAGACTATCCTTAATTCTACTTTACCTATTTTCATTGGTCATGTTACCACCTCTTCAACATTATTTTTGTCTTGTTTATACTGGTCACCACCAATAGCCTTTCCCTCTTCTGTCGCACTAATGTACAAGGCCATAAATTACGTGCGCCACACGCTTCTCATTTTTATTTATTTTTCAATCTTTACTTTACTACCATTTTGTTTTTTGTTTTTTAAAACATTTTTTGACTATTTTTTGAATTTTTCATTTATTTATACCTGTTTTCTTTCTTACTCATGTTTTTTTTTTTTTGTTCATTGTGATTTTTTGATATTTCTTTCTTTTTATTTCTGTGCTTTCTCTTTCTTTCGTTCTTTCTTTCGTTCGTTCTTTCTTGCTTTCTTTCTTTAGTGGTCATTTTTCTTTCTTTTTCTTTCTTTCTTTCTTCTTTTCTTCATTGTTTGTTGTTTCAAAGAGAGAGATAGCACTCCAATAGAGAGAAGAGCAAGAGAGAGAGAGAGAGACAGAGAGAGAGAGAGAGAGAGAGAGAAAGAGAAAGAGGGAGAGAGAGAGAGGGTGAGAGAGAGAAAAAATAAAGGGAATTGGAGAGATACAGAAAGAGAGAGAGAGAGAAGGGAGAGAAAACAAATAAAGGGGAAGGCTGAGAGAGACAGACAGACAGACATNTTTTCTGTTCATCTTTCCCTTTCCTTTTTTTCGATTATGATTTTTTTAATTTCTTCTCTTTTATTTATGTGCTTTTTCTTTCTTTCGTTCTTTTCTTTCTTGCTTTCTTCTTTTTTCGTTCTTTTTTCTTTCTTTCTTTCTTCTTTCTTTCTTCTTTTCTTTCATTGTTTGTTTTTCTTTTTCTTGTTCATTTCCCTTTCTTTTTTTCATTATGATTTTTATATTTCTTTCTTTTTATTTATGTGCTTTTTTCTTTTCTTTCTTTCTTCTTTCTTCTTGTTTGATTCCTTTCTTTTCGTTGTTCATTTTCCCGTTCTTTTTTTCATTGTGATTTTTTATATTTCTTCTTTTTTATTTATGTTGCTTTTTCTATTCTTTCTTTTTTTGTCTTTGTGATTTTGATATTTCTTTCTTTTTTATTTCTGTGCTTTTTTTTCTTTCGTTCTTTCTTTCGTTCTTTCTTTCTTTCTTTCGTTTCTTGCTTTCTTTCTTTCTTTCTTTAGTGGTCATTTTCTTTCTTTTTCTTTCTTTTCTTTCTTTTTCTTTTCTTTCTTCTTCTTTTCTCTTTGTTTCGTTATTTGTTTCTCTTTTTCTCGTAAATTTTCTCTTTCTTTTTTTCATTTGTTCTTTTACTTTATTTTATTTATTTTTTTATTCTTTCTTAATCCTATGCTTTTTCCTTTTCTTACTTTCCTTCTTGTTAGTTTTTATTTTAACTTCTTTCTTTCTTTCTTTCTTTCTGTTCGTTTTTTTTTTTCTTTTTTTCTTTTTTTTTCTTTCTTTCTCCCCGTTCTTGTTTCGATTTTTTTACATTTTCCCTTTTCCTTTTTCATTTCTTGCTTTTTCTCTTGTGATTTTTTTCTATTTCTTTCTTTTCTTTTTCTTGTGATATTTCATTCTTTCTTTGTTTTCCTTCGTGCTCTTTCTTCTTTCTTACTTTTTCCTCTTTTTCTTGTGTTAGTTTCGCTTTTGCTTTTTATTCTTTCTTTTCTTTTCCTTTCGTCTTTTTTCTTGTATTTTTTCAATTCCCTTTCTTTCTTTCCTGTCTATTCTTCATCTCTTTTCTTTCCTTTCTTTTTCCTTTCTTCCTTACCTTTTTCTGTGTTTGTTCCCTGTCTTTCTTTCTGTCTCTTGTGCTCTCTTTCATTCCTTCTTTTTTTTTCTTTCTTTTTCCCTAGTTCCTTTGTTTTCTAATTTTCTATCTTTCCTCTTTTTCTAGCTGTTTTTTTCCTCTTTTTCTTTCTTCGCAATTTCTTCTTTTTTCTTATGTTTTTTTCCTTTTTCTTCTTTTTCGCAATTTATTTCTTTTTCTTTGCTTTTTTCTTTTCTTTTCTTCTGACTTCTTGTCTGTCTTTTTCTTCCCTTTTCCATCTTTTTATCTTTTTCACCTGTGCTTTTTTGTCTTTTCTTTCTTACTCTTCTATCTTACTAGTAATTTTATCGCTATTTAATAAAGCATTGTGACTACACCAAAGGTCACCAAGTCTTAGGCATTTATGAGAACAATACCTCACAAACTGTCGTAGTTCTTTCTCACTGTAACTCGTTAGGACATTATCCACCAGAAAAATCCTCTTGTCACTCGTTTGGCATTTATTGTTATTCTTTATCAATTAACAATGAGATTGCTTATTATTTTATCAGTTTTTCGTGCATTCAGAAGTTGGTATCTTCGTTCTTTATTGCATCGACTTTTAGCTTCTCTCTGTTTTTTTGTTTTTTTTCATTTTTATTAATGTATTTCTCCTTGTCGTTCGTTATTTCTATTTCTATTTTTCGTTTGTTCTTTGTTCTTCTTTCTTTCTTCCTTCCCTTTCTTTCTATCTTCTTCTTCCTCCATTCGTTCGTTCGTTTCGTTCCTTTCTTTCTTATTATTCTTTCTTTTTTTTCTTCTTACTTGTAATGTTTCTTCACTTTTCCGTTTTTATCTATTACTTTTTAATCCTCTCATTTTTCCCATTCTTCTTTTTCCTTTCTTTCTTCTTTCTTTTGTCTTGCTTTCTTTCTTTCTTTCTTTTCTTGCTTTCTTTCTTTCTTCTTCTTCCTTTGTTCCGCATTCTTATCTCCTTTTTTCTTCTTTTTCATTGGTTCGTTCGTTCCTTTCTTTCTTTCATTTCTTTGTTTTTCTTCTTTCTTTTCCTTCTTCCTTTCTTTCCATCATTCTTTCTTCCTTTCTTTTCTTTCTTTCTTTCCTTATTCGATCGTTCGTTCCTTCTTTCTTCTTCATTCTTTCTTTTTTTCTTTCTTTCCTGTAATGTTTCTCCGACTTTTCGTTTTATCTATTACTTTATCCTCTTAATTTCTCCCAACCTTTCTTTCTTGTTTTCTTTCTCTCTTCTCCTTTCTTTTCTTTCTTTCCATATTCTTTCTTTCATCTCTTTCTATTCTTCATCAGTTCGATCGTTCCTTTCTTTCTTTTCATTCTTCTTTTTTCTTTCCTTTCTTGTAATGTTTTCTTCCGACTTTTCGTTTTTACTATTACTTTTTATCCTCTTTAATTCTCTCCACATTCTTCTTTCTTCCTTTTTTTCTTCTTCTTTCTTTCTTTTTCTTTCTTCATTCGTTCGTTCCTTCGCTCTTTCATCTCTTTCTTCGTTTGTTTCTTTTTTCTTGTAATGTTTTGCTTCTCGGATTTTCGTTTTTATCTATTACTTTCTATCTGATGACTCCTCTTCATTTCTCCCAACTCTTTCCTTCCTTCTTTCTTTCTTGCTTCCTTTCCTGTAAATGTTTAACGACTTTCTCTTTCTTTTTTAATCTTATTCTGTTCTTTCTTTATTCCTTTCTTTTTACTATTTCCGCTTTGCTTATTCGTGGTTTTAGCTTTTTTTCTTTTCCTGTTAGCTTGATTCTTCCCCGTTTTTCTTTCTCATACTTACATTCTTTTATAGTTTTTCTTCTTTTTTTTTCTCTATTTTATTCTCTATCATATTTTGTATTCCCGGTTTTGTTTTTCTCCCGCGCTTCATTCTTAATCTACTACTTATTATCTCTTCATTCCTCCCAAACTTGATTACTCTTTCTTTCTTTTTACTTCTTTCTTTTTTTTTCTCCTGTAATTTTCTCCACGTTCTTTCTTCTTTTATTATCTTTCTTGATTCTAACGAAACTCAATTTTTAACTTTTTTATCTCTATTCTTCCTTATTTTCTTTCTTTATCTTCCTTTCTTCTTTCTTCATTCTTCATCTTTTTTCTTTTCTTTCTTTTTTTCTTGTAATTGTTTTCCCGACTTTTCTTTCACTATTACCTTAACCTTTCACTCTTCTTTCTGCAACTCTTTTTTTTGCTTTTTTTTGTTTTTTGATTACTTTCCATCGGTTTACTTCATTTGTATCTTTTTCATGTTCCAACACTCAATTTTACTCTTCTTTCTTTCCTTCTTCATGTCCTTCCTCCATCTTTCTTTCTTTCCTTGTTAATTTTTCTCGACTTTCTTTCTTTAATCTATTACTTCTTCTTTCTTTTTTCCTTCTTCTTTCCTTCTCTTCTTCTTTCATTTCTCTGTAATGTTTTCCCAGTCTTTTCTTTCTTTTATCTCTTTCCTCCTTTCCATCTTCTTAGATTCTTCTCCTTCACTATTTCTTTCTTTTCTTTCTTTTCTTTTCTTCTGTTCTTCTTCATTCTTGTAATGTTTTCCCACGTCTTGTCTCTTTCTTTTATCTCTTCCTTCCTATTCACTCTTCTCGATTCTTTCCTCCTCACTATTCTTTCCTTCTTTTCTTTTCTTTTTCTTTCTTGCTTTGTTTCATCTTGTAAGTGTTCCAGTCTTTTCTTTCTTTGATCTATTCCTCCCTTTCACTTGCTAGATTCTACTCTTCACTATTTCTTCTTTCTAGTTCTTTTCTTTTCTTTCTGTCTTGTGTTCATCTTGTAATGTTTCCCGTCTTTTCTTCTTTATCTATTCTCCCCTTTCATCTCTTTCTAGATTCTAGCTCCTCACTATTTCTTCTTTCTTTCGGTTTCTTTTCTTTCTTCTTTGTTTCATTCTTGTAATTGTTTTCCACTTTTTCTTTCTTTATCTGATTCCTCCCTTTCATCTTCTAGATTCTACTCATTTCACTATTTCTTCTTCTTATCTTTTCTTTTCTTTCTTTTTTGTTTCATCTGTTAATGCTTTTCCAGTCTTTCTTCTTTTATCTATCCTCCCTTTCATTTCTAATTCTACTCCTTTCACTATTTCTTCGTGTTCTTCTTTTCTTTCTTTCTTTCTTTCTTTCATTCATTGTAATGTTTTCCCAGTCTTATCTCTTTCTACGTATTATTTTATCCTATTCCTCTGTGTCATCTTCTTAATTCTACTCCTCCACTATTCTTTCTTTCTTCTTTCCTTTTCTTCTTCTTTCTTTCATCTTGTAATGTTTTCCAGTCTTCTCTTTCTTTTATCTATTTCCTTCCCTTTCATCTTCTCGACATATCTACTCCTTCTGTACTATTCTTTCTATTCTTTCTTTTCTTTTTCTGTTCTTTATTTGTTTCATTCTTGTAATGTATTTCCCAGTCTTTTTCTTTCTTTTAATATATTCCTTCTTTATCTTCTCGATTCCACCTGTCGGTTCTTCTTTCTTTCTTTCTTTCTCTCTCCTTTCAGTTCTTTCTTTTCCTTTCTTCTTCTTTCTTTATCTTTCTTTCTTCTATATTCTTATATCCTCTCCATTACTACTCACTCTATTTCGATCCCATCTTTCATTTTTATTCATTTGATGTTTTTGTTTTTGTTTTTCTTTCTCTAATCTCATTTCTTTCTTTCTCTCCTCCATTTTCAAGAAAAATGCGAATATACGATATTTCAACGTAAACTAAGTGTGTCAGTGCGTTCACAGTTGTTGAAACAGCCATGGGATAGACTTCTACTATATACCACGTTGGAGGTTATTATGAGTATAAACTCGCTAGCCATTACACTTCTCTCTTTTGCTTATCTAACTGACATGTTCTTTGTTTTCTTCTTTCTTTCTCTTCATTTTCCTTGAAATATATTTTCAATTAATTCTTTCATTTATCTTTCTTTTACGTTTTCAACTTTCTTTTCAACTCCCAAAGAGTTTCTTTCCCCTTTGCAAAGCATCGATATAGTTAACTACTAAATCTCATTGCTTACTTCATCTCTTTGTGAACATACGAATGTGATGATGCTGAGATTTGCTTACTTTCTTTCTTTCTTTTTTCTTTCTTTTTCTTTTTTCTTCTTTCTTTCGATTATTTCTTTCTTCTTTTTGTTCATATTCTTTTTTCTTCTTAAAACCCGTTTAATGATATTGGATTATCTTTCTTTCTTTCGTTCTTTGTAATTCTGTTTTCCTTTTCTTTCGTTCCTTCTTTCATCCATTCTTTCTTCTTTCTTAGCTTTGATAACAATGCGCTGCTTGTGTACTGTATATTTTTTTTATTCTTGAATACCCTGTTCTAATGATATTTGCATCATTCTTTCTTTCTTTCTTTTATTCTTTCGACATTTCTTTCTTTCTTTCATTCATTTATTTGAGTCTCATAACACATTCTCTGAGGCTTACTGCATATTCTTTCTTTCCTTATTTTTGATGGCATACCTGCTTTCTTTCCTTTCTTCTTTTTTTCATTCATTCTCTCTTTCTGTTCTTTCTTTCTTTCCTTCTTTTGATGGAATACTCTTTCTTTTCTTCTTTCTTTCTTTCTTTCTTTCTTTTTCTTTCATTATTGGTTTTCTTTTTTTCTTTCTTTTTTCTTTCTCAATACCACTGTTTTAATTGTATTAGGATGATCTTCTCTCTTTCTTTTAATCGTCGTTTTTTCCTTTTCTTTCGTTCATTCATTCATTCGATCTCTTCTTTGCTTATAACAAGCGCTGCCCTGCAGTACGCTATATTCCTTTTTTTATTTCTTAATACCCGTTTCTAATGATATTAGCATTATTCTTTCTTCTTCTTTCATTCATTTGGTGTCTTCATACACATTGCTCTGGAGGCTACTGTTATATTATTATTCGCGTCTTTTTGTGCATTACCTGTTTCTTTCTTCTTCTTTCTTTCTTTCTTCTTTTTTCTTCTTTGTGACATTACCTCTTTCTTTCTTTCTTTCTTTTTCCTTCTTTTTGTGCTATCTTTCTTTCTTTTTTCTTTCTTTCCTTATTTTTGATCATCCTCTTTCTTCTTTCTTCTGTCTTCCTTCTTTTTATGGCTTTCTTTCTTTCTTTCTTTCTTGTCTTTCTTTCTCTTCTTTTCTGTTCGTCATACCTCTCTTTCTTTCCTTTTCTTTTCTTTCTTTCTTTACTTTTCTTTCTTTTGGATACTTACTCTTTTCTTTCTTTCTTCTTTCTTTCGTTCCTCTTCTTTCTTCTTTTCTTTCTTTTTTATACTTTCTCTGATTTATTGTATGTCTTTCTTTTCTCTTTTTTTGTTTTGATTTCCGCATTGTCTTATCTTTTCTTCTTTCTTTTTTCTTCTGTTCTTGTCGCGTAATTGACCACCCCTTTTTTCTATTAACCTTTTCGTCCTCTTTCTTTTTCCCTTATCGCTCAATAGATTATGTTGCTTATTGTCTTTCGCGTTGCTGGAATTACTTTCATTCTTTTTTTTCTTGTTTCCTTTTCCTTTTTCTCTTCCCTTTATCTTTTTTCTTCTTTCTTACTACGCCTCTCTGTCGACCCGGTCACGCGTCCAAAGTCTTGGTCACGCGTCACGTGGCTCTCCTGAGTCACAGATTAATAATTATTATCTTCTCTCTTATTTCTTACTATTTTTTTTATTTTATTTGGTATTATAAATATTTTTTAGCTATTCACCTTGAACGAGTTATTTTAATTTTATTATTCATGTATATTTTATTTATTTTAGTTTTTGTCTTTTTTAGATTTTTTTTAAGACCAATTTTTTTCTCATTTTTTTCTCTTTACTTGATTTTATTTTTATTTTTTATTTTTGACTTACCGTCTATCTCCATCTAAATTAACGTGCAAGAAAGTCAGACGAGAGATATAATTCAGAAGAAAAGAAAAGGAGTGCTTCTCTTCAGCCACCTCCCATCTCTCCCGCAGACAGGAACAGAGAGAGAAAGTGTGAGAGAGAGAGAGAGGGGGGACAGATACAGAGACAGAGACGGAGGCAGAGACAGAGTTTAGAATAAATGATTAAAAAAAAGATTCACAAAGATACGTCCAAATAGAATGAAAAAAGACATAAAATGCTAAAAAGCAAATATCTAGAAACAAAGACACTCCAATAAAGAGAGAGAGAGAGAGAGAGAGAGAGAGAGAGAGAGAGAGAGAGAGGGGGAAAAGAGAGAGGGAAAAGAGATAGACAGACAGAGACAGAGACAGACAGACACAGTGAGACAGAGTGAGAAACAGAGACAGAGATTAGAATAAGTGATTAAGAAAATATGTAATAAAGAAATACGAGAGAGATAAAACAGAAGGGAATACAATACAAAAAAAGGATGAAGAATTGAAGGATGAATAATTGAAGGAAAAGATGAGATGAATATGAAAGAGGAGTGTGGTGAGAGAATAAGGTATAATCTGAAGGAAAAAAATACAGGACAGAGAAAAAAGAGGAGGACAAAAATGAGGATAGGGAATTGAAAGAACGTTCGATGAATGAAAATAAGATAGAGAGAGACAGAGAGAGAAACGGACAAAGACAGAGACAGAGATTAGAATAAATGAGTAAAAAAAAGGAGATTCACAAAAAAACGTCCAAATAGAATGAAAAAAGACATAAAATTCTAAAAATTAAATATCTAGAAACAAAGACACTCCAATAGAGAGAGACAGAGACAGAGAGAGAGGGAGAGAGAGAGAAAGAGAGAGAGATGGAGAGAGAGAGAAAGAGACATAGAGAGAGGGGATGGAGAGAGAGAAAGAGACAGAGAGAAAGAGAGAGAGAGAAAGAGAGAACGAGAGAGAGAGAAAGAGAGAACGAGAGAAAGGGAGAGAAAGAAAGAGCGAGAGAAAGAAAGAGAAAGAGAAAGAGAAAGGGAAAGAAAGAGAGGGAGATAAAGAAAGAGAGAGAAAGGGAAAGAGAAAGAAAGAGAAAGAGAGAGAGAGGAGGGGGGAGATAAAGAAAGAGAGAGAGAATGAGAGAGAGATATATATGGAGAGAGAGAAGATAGATAGATAGAGAGAGGGGAGATAAAGAAAGAGAGAGAGAATGAGAGAGAGATATATATGGAGAGAGAAGATAGATAGATAGATAGATAGAGAGAGAGAGATAGAGAGAGAGAGAAAGGGGACAGGGGCAGAGATTAGAATAAGTGATTAAGAAAAGAAGCAGACTAATTAAATTGATCGAGAAAGAAAGAAAGAAAGAAAGAAAGAAAGAAATTGACGGCGAAAGAAAGAAAGAAATAACTAAATGGATCAAGAAAAGAGAAAAAGAAAGAACTAAATTGATCGAGAAAGAAAGAAGGAAAGAACTAAACTGAATGAGAAAGAAAAAAACAAGAAAGAAAATCGGTGGTATGAAAGATATCCGAAAGGAAGAAAGGAAAAAAGAAAGAATTAAAACTAAATGTAAATACATAACTAAAACTGATTAGAGAGAATGAAGAAAGAAAGAACTATAAGTGACGGGAAAGAAAATCAGTAGAAAGTAGGCTTCATGAATAAAGAATGTATTAAGGAATGAAAGTAAATAAGCATAAAAGACAGAACTAAATTGAACCAAAAAGCAAAACGGAAATAAATAAAGGAAATCTAAAGAAAATGACGGGAAAGAAAAATTTCCAATAAATAATGAAAGAATGACAGTAAGTAAGAATGACAGAAAAAAATAAAATGAATGAAAAAGAAAGAAAGAAAGAAAGAAAGAAGAAAGAAAGAAAGAAAGAAGAAAGAAAAAGATAGACTAATAAGAGAGAAAAAGTTACAATTGAGTAAAAAGAAATAACCTAATTTAAATATTTGAAAAGAAAAAAAACGGAATTATATTGAACAAAAAGAAAGAAAGAACGAATAAATGAATGAAAAAAAAGAATTAATATGAACTATAAATAAATAGAGAACTAATCTTTATTAGAAAGAAAAAAAGAAAGAGAGAGAAAGAAAGAAAAAAGAAAACTGACAAAGAATAAATAAAGTATGAAATTAAACATGAAAGAATGTACTAAATCGAGCGAGGAACAATGAAAGAAAAACGAAAACAAAAAAGAAAAGAAAGACGACAGAAAATGAAAAACTAATAAATCAATCAATCAATCAATAAACAAGGAGAGAATAAAGTAAGATTGAAAGAATAATAATAAAAATTTTCTACAAGAAAGAAAGAAAAAACACAGAAAGGAAATAATTAAATTGGACAAGAAAGAAAAAAAAAAGAAAGAAAGAAAAAAAGAGCAAGAAAGAAGGAAATAAAGATAAATGTTTATTTCAAATTAAAATCTGAGAGAACATTTAAACCAAATCTAAAGCAACGAACAACAAATCCACTGAAATGATCACATATCAATTCACATTCTATTACAGTAGCGGACTACGCAGATTATCAGCGCTTCTCGCAAATACCCATGCGCAAATCGAATCCCAGCTGCACAAACTAGAGACGGTAGCAAGAGACATTGGTTTCTATGTGAACTCAGTTATAATGGAATTCATCAGTTTAAACAAGATGGAAACATCTTCATAGTTGATGGCAAGCTTCTAAATTTAGTAGACCAGTTCCTTTACCAAGGAAATAATGTCTCATCTTCAGAGAGAAATTCCACTGTATGCATAGGAAATGCTATAACTGCTCTAAAACGATTGTCGACCATATATGAATCAGATCTCACTGATAAGATAAAGCGAGAATACTTCTAAGCTGTAACTGTGTCAGTTCTACTGTATGGCTGCACCCCTTGGACTCTAACGAAATGACTGAAGAAAAAGAAGGTTTAAGATTGGGTTTCGGCTAGAAAGAACGAAAGAAAGAAAGGGAAACTAAATGAAGATAAACAAAAGTGATTAAAGGGGGGGGGGAATAATGAATTGATCACGGATAAACTTGACTGCAAAATAAATAAATAAAAACGATGTGAAAGAAAAAGAGTAAAAATGAAGGAACATGCTTTTAATGAATGAAAAGAGTGAAAAGAAACAAAATGAAAAAAGAAATGAAAAAAGAAATTTGACCAGAGAATAAAGAGAAAAAAATGTTAAAAAAGAGAAAGAAGCAGCAATGACCTGAATAATTTATTTATTTATTTATTTATTTATTTATTTTCTTGGCAAACAGAAGAAAGAAAGAAAGAAAGAAAAAAGAAAGAAAGAAAAGAAAGAGAATTTCACGAAAAATTAGAAAATCCAATAGAAAGAAAGAAAGAAAGAAAGAATGACAGAAAAAGTAGAAAATGCAATAGAAAGAAAGAAAGAAAGAAAGAAAGAGTAAAAGAAGAAGAAGACTGGGATTAAGCTAGAAAGAAAGAAAGAAAGAGAGAAAGAATGAAAGAAAAAGTTAATGAAAAAATAGAAAATGCAATAAGAAGAAAGAAAGAAAAAATAGAAAATGCAATAGAAAGAAAGAAAGAAAGAAAGAATGACAGAAAAAGTAGAAAATGCAATAGAAAGAACGAAAGAAAGAGTAAAAGAAAAAGAAGACTGGGATTAAGCTAGAAAGAAAGAAGAAAAAGAGAGAAGAATGAAAGAAAAAGTTAATGAAAAATAGAAAATGCAATAAGAAGAAAGAAAGAAAAAATTGAAAATGCAATAGAAAGAAAGAAAAGAAAGAAAAAAAAGAAGAAGAAAGAGTGGGATTAAGCTAGAAAGAAAGAAAGAAAGAAAGAAAGTAAAAGTTCATGAAAAAATAGAAATGCAATAGAAAGAATGAAAGAAAGAGTAAAAGAAGAAGAAGAACACTGGGATTAAGCTAGACTGCAAAATAAATGAATAAAAACGAAAGTCAAGGAGGAAAAATGAAGGAGAATGTTTTTAATGAATGAAAAGATCAAAAGTAAAAAAAGGGAAAGAAAAAGACAGGAAAAAATGCAGCATTGACCCGAATAATTTAAACAGAGCTTCACATTATTTAGTCATTTACTTATTTATTCATTGTCTTGGCTAACAGACAGAAAGAAAGAAAGAAACATTTCACGAAAAGATAGAAAATGCAATAGAAAGAAGAAAGAAAGAAAGAAAGAAAGAAAGAAAGAAAGAAAGAAGAAAAATGCAATAGAAATAAATAAATAAATAAATAAAGGAAGAAATAAAGAAAGAAAGAAAGAGTAAAAAAACAAGAAGGCTGGGATTAAGCTAGAAAGAAGGAAATAAAGAAAGAGAAATATAAACGAAGATAAACGAAAATTATTAAAAAGAAAAAAGAATGAATTGATCTCAGATAAACTTGACTGTAAAATAAATTAATAAAAACGAAAGTAAAGAAGTAAAAATCAAGGAGTGTGCTTTTAATGAATGAAAAGATCAAAAGTAAAAAAGAAAAAAAACAAAGGAAAGAAAAAAAAAGGAAAGAAAAAAAAATCACCAGAAAAATGCAGCAATGACCCAAATAATTTAAACAGAGCTTCACATTTATTTATTTATTTATTTATTTATTGTCTAATAGACAGAAAAAGAAAGAAAGAAAGAAAGAAAGAAAGAAAGAAAGAAACATTTCACGAAAAAAATAAAAATGCAATAGAAAAAAGAAAGAAGAAAGAAAGAAAGAAAGAATGACAGAAAATTTTCACGAAAAAAAAGAAAATGCAATAAAATAAATTAATAAAGAAAGAAAGAAAGAAAGAAAGAAAGAAAGAGTAAAAGAAAAAAAGAAGACTGGGATTAAGCTAGAAAGAAGGAAATAAAGAAAGAGAAATATAAACGAAGATAACCGAAAATTATTAAAGAAAAAAAAGAATGAATTCATCACGGATAAACTTGACTGTAAAATAAATGAATAAAAACGAAAGTAAAGAAGTAAAAATGAAGAAGAATGTTTTTAATGAATGAAGAAAGAAAGAAAGAAAAAACATGAAATTGAAAGAAAGAAAGAGACAACAGGGCAAATGATCAAGGACAGACTTGACTGCAAAAGTAAAGGAAGCAAACTAGAATGAAAGAAAGAAGGAAGGAAAATAAATGAATAAAAACGAAAGTAAAGGAGGGAAAATGAAGGAGAAAGTTTTTAATGAATGAAAAGATCAAAAGTAAAAAAAAAAAAGAAAAAAAGGAAAGAAAAAAAACACCAGGAAAATGCAGCAATGACCCGAATAATTTAAACAGAGCTTCACATTTATTCATTTACTTATTCATTTACTTATTTATTTATTGTCTTGGCTAAACAGAAAGAAAGAAAGAAAGAAAGAAAGAAAGAAAGAAAGAAAGAAAGAAAGAAAAACTTCACGAAAAAAAAGAAAATGCAATAGAAAGAAAGAAAGAAACAAAAAAACAAAGAGTAAAAGAAAAAGGAAAATTGGGATTAAGCTAGAAAGAAGGAAATGAAGAAAGAGAAATCTAAATGAAGATAAACGAAAAATATTAAAAAGAAAAAAGAATGAATTTATCACGGATAAACTTGACTGTAAAATAAATGAATAAAAACGAAAATAAAGAAGTAAAAATGAAGGAGAAAGTTTTTAATGAATGAAAAGAACAAAAGTAATAATAAAAAAGAAAGAAAGAAAAAAAACACCAGGAAAATGCAGCAATGACCCGAATAATTTAAACAGAGCTTCACATTTATTTATTTACTTATTCATTTACTTATTTATTTATTGTCTTGGCTCGGCAGTTGAACGATCAGCAAGAAAAGAATTATGAAATCTTATTGGTGATGAGACAGAAGGTCCGATGGAAACGACTGAAAATCTAAAGTATATAAAACGAATGATTCAGAGACGGATAAAATATATCTACACTGAAAGATGGTATTGGAAAAATGAAGGGGAAAAAATAGACAAACCAAGAAAAATAAAACAAAAGAAACCAAAAAAGAAAAAAAACAAATGAAACATTGAGTGGATGACAGTGGAGACATTTTCAAGCCCGTTTGCTGAACATGGCAAGTGTTTGGGGGGCCAGATGTGATCTGAACATAAAGACAGCCTTTACGATTGCAAAGATGATGAATTTTGATGAGATGTTGTTGCGTAAGTAATTTGAGTAGTAGTCCGTCTTTTTGATTGATTACATCTATCTGGGCTGATTGAAGAAAATCATTCTTCTTCTTCTTCTTCTTCTTCTTCTTCTTCTTCTTCTTCTTCTTCTTCTTCTTCTTCTCTATTACCAAATATACTACTACTACTACTTCTTTTTCCTCCTCCTCTTCTTTTTCTTCACAGATATACTTCTACTACTACTTCTTCTTCTTCTTCTTACCAAATATTCTTCTTCTTCTTCTTCCCAAATATTCTTCTTCTTCTTCTTCTTCTTCCGAAATATTTCTTCTTCTTCTTCTTCTTCTTCTTCTTCTTCTTCTTCTTCTCTTATTATTATTATTATTATTATTATTATTATTATTATTATTATTATTATTATTATTATTACGAAATATTTTCTTCTTCCTCTTCTTCTTCTTCCCAAAATTCTTCTTCTTCTTACGAAATATTTTCTTCTTCTTCTTTTTCTTCTTCCCCTTCTTCTTCTTCCCAAAATTTGTTTCTACGACGACGACACTTTTCCAAATCTTCTGGTTTTCTTCTAAACAATTTCTTTTTTCTCTTCCTCTCACCCTCCTCCTTCGGGCTCTTCCTTCTTTTCATCACATATTTCTTCTTCTTCTTCTCTTCTCTTCTTCTTCTTCTTCTTCTTCATGTAATACTACTACTACTACCACCATAATTCTCTTTCTTAATCATCTTATTTTCTGCTTTAATTTTTTTTGCCTGGTATTGATATCATCTTATATATACTTCTTCTTCTTCTCCTCCTCATCTTCCTCTTCCTTCTTTTCATTCTCCTCCTCCTCTTCCTTCTTATTCTACTACTACTGCTGCTCTCTTACCAAATCTTCTTCTTCTTCTTCTTCTTCTTCTTCTTCTTCTTCTTCTCTTGACAAATAGTTTTCTTTGTTAATCAGTTCCTTTTTCTGCGTGTCTCCGATATATATATATATATATATATAATATATATATATATATATATATATATATATATATATATATATATATATATATATATATTATATATGTTAATCCTTGTTAGTATGGAGAAATGATAATAAAGTGCTCATTTACTTCTATAAGCGCTGTATTTATTTAATTATAGTTTACAATACATTTAAGAGTCCGTTTTACCAAAGTTTTCGGAACATCGCCTTTAGGTGATTGGTCCTAATTAGAAATGTGGTGTCTAATGACGACCAATCACCTAAAGGTGAGGCTCCGAAACCATTGCTAAAACGGACTCTTAAATGTATTGTAAACTATAATTAAATAAATATATATATATGCATATATATATATATATAGTATATTAAGAAAGAATGAAAAAACACAGGTTTAAATGAGTTAAATGGTGAGTTTATTGGCCGACGCTGCAGTGTTTCGATCTATTAATTAGATCATCTTCAAGGTATTTGTTGGTATATGGAAGGTAATAAGAAATTTTTTATCACAGAATAACTTTTATCACAGAATAAAATTTCGGCCAATAAACTCATCACTTCTCATTGTGTTCATTCTTTCTTAATATACTACATACCGTCGGATTCACTTCCTTTTCTTCACACACACACACACACCACACACACACACACATATTATATATATATATGTATATATATATATATATATATATATATTATATATATATCATAGTCTCGTTGTTTATAAACATTATTAGCATTATTGATCATAAATCCCCTTTTGACAGGCCGATTAGCATTTGTTAACAGTTTAATTACAATACCCATAGTGTAATAGTTCTTTCTAACATCCCATAAACACAATATTACTGTATTACAGTTGGTTTTATTAATGTTGTTTGGGTGATTTACATTTTTCCAAGTTTTCCTTTGTATCCTTAGGTTATTGAATTATTGCCAAACCTACATCATTCATTATGCTATATATATATATATATATATATATATATGTGTGTGTGTGTGTGTGTGTGTGTGTTTGTATGTGTGTGTGTGTGTGTTGTGTATTTTGGCAGCAAGTTATTTTTCAGGCATGTGTTATTGAATAACACGGAGCACGTCTTTTTCATTATTTTGATCTATGTCTTTTCCAGTCGTCTGGCCATCTTTTTGATGTTTGGATACAATTGATCCCTGATAAGGTCCCATCTATGGGCTAAATAGAAAAACATGAGTTTGTAAACAAAATTGATTATCCATTAAGAATGAATTTATTTCAAAACTTTGTCGGCATTAAATGACCCACCAAGGTTGATATGCCGTAAAACAAACCAAACCAAACCAAACCATTTCAACAATTTCAAAGACGGTTCGCCAAATTTTAAAAGTGGCTGTGGCTAGGGGTAAACTCATGAAATTCTATTTGTTACTCTGGACCATATGACCTTTAGGCACCCCTTTTGCGATCTCGATTCATATAGACATTTCTTTTCATTTAGACCGTCAAAATTCGGTTGTTTGTTAGGGGTTAGGGTTAGAGGTTTTGGTTAGGGTTAGGGGTTAGTTTTATCATTTAAAAAAACTCTAAAAATTGTCTGTTAACAAACAACCAGATTTTGAAGGTGTAAATGAAAAAGAAAACGTCCTCATGAAACGAGATCGCAAAAGGGGTGTCTAAAGATCATATTGTCCGTTAATCTATCTATTCCAAATCTATTCTGATAACAAGTAAATGGAAGCGCTTTTATTAGTACAAGCAAAATAAAAAACGCCCTCTGGGCGACGTAATAAAAATATTGCCTGGGAGGATGGGAGTTGAAAATTTAATATCAGAGAGTTTGTATCATAAGTAAAGTAAATTCATAAAATTTATTCAAGGAGTAAAAAAATGTAAAAAATTGAAATGGAAACTTAGTTCTGATAACTTTAAATATATATTAAAATAAAACAAACTATATATAGATAGATAATACCAGGTATGTATTAATTTAAACTTGTTTAAAAAACCAATGAGGACTATCTAACATTGCATGCTCACATTCTTAGTGTTTTTATTCTATGTTATGACGATTTTAGGTAGTGTGACGTAAGCAGTGATGTAGTTTTTGTTACAGACAAAAATGGGAAGCGAATCTCCATTAATGATAGATTTAAAAAGAAAAAAAAGGACATCTCAAAACAATTGTATTTGGGTTTTCAGAACGTTGTTTGAAAAAGGAAAATCTCGCTAACGACTAATACCACTCCTGGGGAATTCGTACAATCGAGCCTTCGTGTTCGCTCTGGGCGAAGCACGTGGTTTCAGTCCTCAGTTGTCACAGTTTGAATAATCACGTGTGTCCCTGTCATCTCGCCCCTATCACGCAATCTCTACCTACCATATGACCTACAATCATCAATCGCCCACTCGACAGAAGCCCGCAATAGATTTCCTGTCCCGGTGTGTGACATTTTTCTTTGCCATCACAGAATCATCTCCAGGTCACAGCATCACACCGCCGTGTGCACGCAACGAGGCATGTATGGCTATCATTATGTTACATAACCCATAAAAGT
>CM042172.1:68154287-68171787 GCA_023376005.1 Doryteuthis pealeii | reverse complement strand
CAAGAAGCCTTTGATGTTTAGGTTAGTGAACTTTGGTTGACCAGTGAGATTGGAACAAATAGAAAGAATCGAAAGTTCTCGAACGTTCTAGGGTGGAACCTTCTGGAGGATTGTTTGGAAATACTATTTAAGACCCGCGAATAGAATCACATGGAGTCAGTTGGATTTGGAGTCAGTTGGGTTGGAGTCTGCGAGCAGAGCAGTTGGTTGCGTCCGCGTTCGGAGGAGGAGAGTCAGGCAGAAATCGGGCCAGTGATCGTATGGAACTGTGTCGCTAAGGACGATAAGGAGAGGCTGAGAAAAGCTTGTTCACCGAGAAGTTTACTAAGGACTAAAAACTCGCAGTTGAATCCAGTTAAAATACACCTCTTGCTAAGACAGATTATTCGGGGCTCTCTCTCTCTCAAAAGTTAGAAGAAGTTTGAAACATAAAACTTTGAGAAGTAAAAACCTGGTTGTTGTCTGCTCTATTTACAACGAAAGAAATCTTTTTATGAATGGACTCACGACACAAACAATATAGTAAAAAGTCACTATCGTGGATAAAGTCAATTGGCCGTAACAAAGGAGCACGCGGCTGTGAAACGTGATACCTTTCCCTTGACCAAAAGAAGTGGGAGAAGATTTTGGGGCTAGCTAAGACTGACTGCTAGACCTAGATCGGTGTATGTAAACAAACGAAACTCCGTACGTACGTTAAATACGAATTGGTACCGCTACGTTAAATATTCCTAACGGTACCGTGAAAACGAAAAGCCACTACGTTACGTATCGCTAATTAGAACCCAATACGTTACACTACATACAAATAACATGCAATTGTATTTATATATACAAAAAATAGCGGTTTGCAGTGTGAATGGGAAGGCTATTTGCATATTGATATTAAAAATGTGATTTTATTAAATGTGTGCTTAGTATTATTGATTTCTAATTGTTTGGTTTTATTTTAATGAATATAAGCAAAAATCTCTTCAATGAATCTTAAATGAAATCCATTAACAAGAAAAAATAACTGTCATTTTATTCTTTATTTCCTAATTTAACTAAATTGTTAAATACGTAAAATTCAGCAATGAAAGACGGGAGTGATGGAAGAGTACATTTCATTTCTATTTTTCTATTATACCCCCACTCTATTACATATCTTTTTATCTGCCTTCTTATTAGACTTTCTAATTTAATACGATATTTCATTACATTAAAACTTAAATACTTGCACCCGGAGGGTGCATATATTTGCTAGTACAAATAAAATCATTTGTTCCCCCCTTTTTTTTTTGTTGGAATGAATTTGAGACTTTTACCAGATTATCCAGAGGTAAAGCAAATTTAGTATCAGACTGAAGAGATTGGCATTTTCAAAGATGTCTCTCTTCCTATTAAATGAAACCTGATGGGGGGAGGGGTTGCAAAAGGTCATCATTATGTTGTATACCCTTCATTACCTCTTTACTTCTTACTTGCTTCTATATCTTGGACATCTATTCTTCTGGTCGGCTTTGCTATTCTGTTCGTCTTTGGTATATCTTCTAAGGTCTGGACTTTCTTGGGGACTTCGGGTCTGGTTTCTGTTAGGGATTTCTCCTTATCAGAAGCCCTGTGTCATTGTTAGTTTTTAGATAATAAACACAAGACTTCGATTTACTTTTGATCTTATTTTATTCTTAATCCCCAAACCAGACGTCTGCGCAGATGCTTACATTCTTACGAGCTCGGCTTATAACTTCTAACTGACTGAAACTTACTATCCTTAAACCGGAAGACAGGATCTTCTATGCCTTCCGGTTCTCACGATTTATCCCCGGAAGGCATGGTGAGAGTGAGGTCAAGCGCCGTCACTCACCCTCAAGGCCATCAGCTGCACTAATCGCCATTATGTTTCTACACTATTGCCATAAATATTAGGTATCTAATAATTATGTAACAATTAGATGATTTTGCTACTAGTAAAAAGCATTAAGGTGGTTTCTAGTGAGATGGGGTAAACTGAGAGAGATGGGGGGACAATTATAGGTTGTTAATTGTCTTTATTTGGTTGACATGAACAATGATGATTGTAGGAGATTATAGAAACATAATCAGTGCCCTATATCAAGTGTTTGCTGCTTTTGTTGTAAACAAACTAAAAATTCAATTCAAAATAAGAAAGTGTAGCATAAAAACCTATACAGACATCTGATTGGTTTGTACGAGGGCCATTTAATAAATTAGGGGAATCTATCTATCTCTTTATCTAGAAGGTTATTCAATAAATAAGTATCTATCTACAATGGTCATTCAATAAATAAGGGGAACATATCTATCATCAAGGGTGAGTCAATAAATAAGAGGAAGTTTTAGAGAAAATCAGATTTGTTTTTTCTGATTTTCTTTTAATAAATGTAAACTCGGTATTGTTTAGAATTAATTCAGAATAAAAAAGCATTTTAGTTTTGCAAAGATATTTGTTTTAAGGGTATTCCAAATTGCATCAAATCAAACAGAATTCTCCAGGCTTGAACAGAGTTCTGTCATCAAATTTACCATTAATTAACCTGATAGAATATGGTTAATTGATGCCTGAAGAAGATATCAGAAGATCTGAAACACGTGTCACTAATGTAAAATGATAATTAAAAAATCATAATCTATTTTGCAAACCTTCTTTTTATAATATATATATATATATATATATATATATATATATATATATATATATTAAATTTTTACTTGAAGGCACTTACAACGCATGTATCGCATAAAATTCGATATTTTCTTATAGATATATATATGTATGTGTGTGTGTGTGTGTGTGTGTGTGTGTGTGTATGTGTGTGACCTCAATTATAAGATCTAATTCTATTTATAAAATTTTCTCTCTGTTCATCGACTTAACTCACTTTTCAAATACTATTATTTTCTTATATTCTTACACCTATAAGAGTGTACACATTATACATACATAAAGACATAACGTACAAGACTACCTACATATGTGCCTTTGCATGTGTGCGTCACTGTGTGTATGTCAATACGCATGCGCAGTAGTGCTTTCTGTGTCAATTTCGTTCATCGATCAATTGATTTATCAATCACTCAGCTCCTAATTTTGCTGACAAGCAATATCTCCACGTCTTCCATCAACCTGACTTACTCCCTCGTCCAACTCATGCCTTCAAAACAAAGTCCCTCCTTTCTTTTTCTTTTTTGTGTTATTTTTTTCTTTCTTTTTAGTTCCCGCGTTTTTTTTATCTTCTCCTTCCGCCATTGTATTCTTTATTTATTCAATGAAGACATGTCCGCTTCACTGATCAGCATTTTGACTTTTCCTTCTTTTTATTTGACAAACGTAAAAGAATAAGAAATAAGTTGAAAAAAATAAAAAAAAGAAAGTATATCAAAAAATAAATAAGAGTGTCCATTAAATAATTGATAGTAGAAAGTTGGCAATGCCTTTTTGGCAGTCAGGTGGAAAGAGGGAACGAGCGTGACGGCTGACCGACGAAGCCCGCCGAAATCAGCGGAAGAAACAAGTGCCAGGCTAAAATGACGGCAATTCAAAATAAATAAATAAATAAAAATACTCAAAAAACCAAAACAAAACAAAAGACAATAGCAATGGGCGCGAGCTTGCGTTCAAATCGTTGTTCGCATCAGTTTTTCTGATAACTATTCACTATATCTATAATATATTTATACGTATGAGTGTACGTGTCGTTGGAGTGGACGGTTTGGAGATTTGCACGCATGCGCAATGGCTAGGCGTTTCTTTAAAATGAAGATTATTTACTCGGTATTTTCAGGCAATAAATTTGCGTCACTGTTGACAGAATTCAAAATACAACGTCTTTATCATTAGCATTATCTGCATTATTCGGACTATTGTCCTCATCTTCATTGTTATCTGTACAACGTTTCGGCCGATATGCCCTCCGACCTTCTTCAGGTATTTCTTGTCGGACTCGGGGACCTTCTTTTCGGACTTCTTTTCAGTCCAATTGGACACATGGCCTAGTGGATAAAGGAGTTAGGTTAAGACAGTTCTAAGTGACAGTTATCTCTAGATTGCATATAGGTTTTAAAAAACCACGTTCATTATATACTTATAATTACAGGTTTTGTTTAGCCGTTTTATTAAAGTTTTTTCGTATGATATAACGTTTTCGGTAATCTATGAGAAAGTGCGTCCCGGTCCCCTGCCTTCTAAATTGCTGCCCGGTGAATTTTCAAATAACAACCCCAACTATCGGCGCCACAGCGGTGTTACTTGAAAGAAAACAACCAACTTAGGGCGTTACATGTATTTGAGGGGGGGGCTCTTTTTGTCTTAATTCTTGTTTATTTATTCTTTCCATTCGAAAGAAAAAAACATTAAACCTTTTTTTGTCGAATTCTTATTTTTCTTTTTTGTCGTAATTCTTATTTTTCTTTTTTTCGTAATTCTTATTTTTCTTTTTTTGTCGTAATTCTTATTATCGTAATTTGTCGTAATTCTTGTTTATTTATAGAAATTTGTCATATTTCTTGTTTAGATAGTTTTGAACAGACTGAGATAGACAACAAAAAAAAAAAGAATTACGACAAAAAAAGGTTTAATGTTTTTTTTTTGAATGGAAAAAATAAATAAACAAGAATTAAGACAAAAAAGAGCCCCCCCCCTCAAATACATATAACGCCCTAAGTTTTCTTTCAAGTAACACCGCTGTGGCGGCGATAGTTGGGGTTGTTATTTGAAAATTCACCGGGCAGCAATTTCGGAGGCAGGGGACCGGGACGCACTTCCTCATAAATTACCACGATTTTCTTATATAATAAAATAATCTCCAACACTTGTATGATTTCCAGTATTTAAATTTAATACTATAATTCCTATAATAATCTCCCTTAATGAGGCCTTTCAGCTTGGGAAATGCTCGGAAGGGACGACATTTGTGGCAGGACCAACTATGATTTTTTCTTTTTCTCAAGCTGAAGGGGCTTATCAAGGGGCTCGTTTGGAATGCGCTGAGGCCATCTAGAGGTCTGTAACGACGGAGCTGAGATATATGCCAGAAGAATCCTTCCAGTAGGACAGAGAAGGATGGAAAGTGCATTAGAGTCATATATATATATATATATATATATATATATATATATATATTATATATATATATATGAGGAAAAATGAATAAAGAAAAGAAAGAAGAAAGAATGGATAATAAAAGACGAATTTAATCAATATTACTTACACATGTGTTTCGGTCAGTTCATTCAAAATAAAATTTCACTCTGATAAAGGCTGAATCTTCTCTGAAATATTTTCACACAGATGAACTGACCGAAACACATGTGTAAGTGATATTGATTAAATTCATCTTTTATTATCCATTTCTTTCTTTCTTTTCTTTATTCCTTCTTCCTCATATTGTCGGATTCATTTCCAATTTCCATTTATACATATATATATATATATATATATATATATATATATAATATATATATATATATATATATATATATATATAGGATAGATAGATAGAGAGAGAGAGAGACAGACAGAGAGAATAATATATGTTTTAAAGGATTGGGGGATACAGAATTAGAGATATATTAAAGGATAAATAAATAAAATTATTGATAGAAGGATAGAGAATGATAGAAATATAGATATGAAGATAGATAGGTAGATAAATAGATAGATAGATAGATATGAGAATAGACCGATAGATAGACAGATATGAGAATAGATAGATTGATAGATCGATAGATATTAATATAGATAGATAGATAGATAGATAGATAGAGATATGAGAATAAACAATAGATAGACCGATATGAATAGACGATTGATAGATCGATAGATAGATATTAGTATAATAGATATATAGATAGATAGATAGTAGATAGATAATATGAGAATAGACCGATAGATAGACAGATATGAGAATAGATAGATTGATAGATCGATAGATATAGTATAGATAGATAGATAGATAGATAGATAGATATAGATAGATATAGAATAGAGATATAGATATAGATTGATAGACCGATAGATAGACAGATATGAGAATAGATATGAGATAGATAGATAGATAGATAGATAGATAGATAGATAGATAGATAGATAGATAGATATGAGAATAGACCGATAGATAGACAGATATGAGAATAGATAGATTGATAGATCGATAGATAGATATTTTATATATAGATAGATAGATATGAGTATAGATAGATAGATAGATAGATAGATATAGATAGATAGATAGATAGATATGAGGATAACATTTAGTTTATTAAATGAATTGTTTGTGACAACAGTATCATTACTTTTTAGACACACTTTGTATATGCATGATGGACTTCCAGTCGGTTTCGACGTATGAGAGCCAAAAATATTTCGTCACTTTTCAGGCCTGTATCTCATAATACATTTAAACCAGTCATATATGTATGTATTTTTTATCAAAATAAAAAATAACATATAAAAAAATTATCTATTATCAAAGTTAGGTTCTTTTTATTAACGATTACTTTTTTAATACTTCACCTTTTTTTTTTTTTTTTTTTTTTTTGTTGTTGTTGTCTCAAAACAATAAAAACTAAGCTCCGAAGAAAATTTTCAACATGTTAGGGATAAATAATAGCACTTTATTTTTGCAATACAAAATTATTTTCTACCATAACCCCTAGAAAAATCAAATATCCAAATTCTAACGGTCTATTTCAGCGTTCCAAATGTAATTTTCAAAAAAAAATTCTCTTCGAACATTTCCAAAAATTCTCCGTTGTTCCCCAACGAATTTTTTCATTCAAAATAAATTTCACTCTGATGAAGGTCGAATCTTCTCTGTGTGCGAAATATTTTCACACAGATGAACTGACCGAAACACATGTGTAAGTGATATTGATTAAACTCATCTTTTATTATCCATTCTATTCTTTCTTTTCTTTTTCATTCTTCCTCTATTGTCGGATTCATTTCCAATTTCCATTTTTACATGTATGTATCTGTATATGGGGTATACAATTTTGAGAAGCGTACTTAAAAACAGGGGCAGCAAAATTAGTAGATAATACGTACAAAATTGATTATACCGTTTATCAGATCATGATGTACTTCAGTAAAAACCAAAGAATTACCTAATATATAAATTACTTTGGAAATAATAAAGGCAATTACATTATTTATAAAATTATATAATACGTTCCCAATTATACAAACATATGATAGAGCCCCAAAAATTAATAGGGAAAAAAACACCAAAATGTTAAAAATTCGAAAGCATCCGAACACAGGATAATTAATAAGTAAATGTACGCAATTCCTATATTGTTTATTTACGCGTTTCGTACCTGAAAATACATTCCTGAAAATGCGAAAATATCATACGATTGCGAAGTTAATTGGAAGAAAACATAAGATTATACTGTTCCTAAAATCGTTAGATACGTCATTTTAAGTCAGTAAATATCCTCAAATTCAATAACAGGGAAAACATAGAATTAAGCTAGTCCCCCCATTTCTTTTTTCACACTGGAATCTCTAAATTTTTCCAGTGGGGGAGTTCTTGTAGCGTAGTGGCTAACGTGCTTGACTGTGACATCGTAGTCAAACGATTTCGAATTCCAGTCGGGCTATTACGTTCACTTTCGGACTAATACTCTTGGGAAAGGTATGAACCCCCTTATTCCTGCAGCTATAGGTTTAATGGTATCACTATTGTCCTTCTTCACGGATGGCTTTGGCATTAAATAACCAATAAAGTTTCATATGCCATTAAACAAAGAAACGAAACGAAACCAAAAAAAATCAATGGAAAAAGTCAGAGATATTTCGTTAACGAAAAAGATTGAATAATTTTAATTTTTCGGACTATTGTCCTCGTCTTTATTGTCTGACATAGCGCGTTTTCAAGTGATCAAAAGGTTATAGCAGTCACAGGTAATTTTCCACTCCTATATACAACATATGATAGCCCCAAAATTAATAGGGAAAAAAACACAAAATGTTAAAAATTCGAAAGCATCAAAACACAGGAATAATTAATAAGTAAATGTACGCAAATCATTATATTGTTTTATTTACGCGTTTCGTGCTCTGAAATTACATTCCTGAAAATGTAAAAATATTATAAGATTGCAAAATTAATAAAATCGTTAGATACATCATTATAACTCAGCAAATGCCCTCAAATTCAATAATAGGGAAAGCATGGAATTAAGATAGATAAATAGATAGATAGATAGATAGATAGAGAGAGGAGAGAGAGAGAGAGAGAGAGAGAGAGAGAGAGAGAGAGAGAGAGAGAGAGAGAGAAATACATGGTTTAAAGGATTGGGGAATACAGAATTAGAGATAGATTAAAGGATAAATAAAAAAAATTATAGATAGAAGGATAGAGAATGATAGAAATATACATATGACGATAGATAGATATGAGAATAGACCGATAGATAGACAGATGTGAGAATAGATAGATTGATAGATCGATAGATAGATATTAGATAGATAGATAGATAGATAGATAGATATGAGGATAAAACGTTTAGTTTATTAAATGAATTGTTTGTGATAATTATTGATAATAAAATTGTGTAACATTTTATATATTGTGTACTTATTATTATTGTAGAGTGAGCCCCCTCTTCATTCTGCCCTTGTGTCCAACTGTAAACAAAAAATAGATATATATATATATATAGTCATCCACAGATACGTGTTTCGACTTATCAAGTCTCTTCAACGTGGATAGACATTTGTAAGCTAACCTACAGCCGGGATTGAAATCCGATCGGTTCAGTGCCAGTCCGTCACCGTAACCATCAGGCTGTCATTACCAACAGAATGCGAAGGGGATTTTAACTCTTTTAATACACATTGCTTTGTATGTAAAGGCCGACATAGAGTGCTCCATCCCTTATATAGGAGAGCATTGCGTTTATTTACCAACCCCTGCGCACGAACAGAATGCGACACATGGTCAATTTCTTAAGCGGAGTTAACAGGTTTGAATTCAGAGTTTTCCTTTTCCTAGACTGGTTACCTAGCCATGGTTAAAGAGCACAGTCTGCCCTGCTATTTACCCATAGCTGGACTCAGGTCGACGAATCCATTTCTTACGACTCTAACCATTAGAAAAAGTCGATCTCTGTATGTACATTTCAGCATATTATGCCTCATCAGCAGAGCTATAGACAGGAGTCTGCTCTGTGTGTAATTCTCTAAGTGACAGACGGGGACTCTAACCATTACACATGTGTAATGTTAGAGTCCCCGTCATCTCTACTGTCTTTTTTTTGCAATCTGTCATACACACACATAACTCACAGATACACACAAATACACACACACAACACACACAACAGATATTATATATTATATATATATATATATTATATAATAGATAAGTGAATGAAAAAAAGAGAAAAGTTTTGTATGGAAGGTGCTCAATGCTAATAAAGCAGAGCAGGATTTATAATCAATGTGATATTTATGGTTTACACTCATAACTTAAAGTTCATGGTAATCCAATCGTCGGATGAGATCAATGGTTGAGATGTAAAAACCAGTTGTGAAATGGTTGAGGATGTTAAAAACAAATTTTTAGCGTTTATATGAAGCGTTTTCACGCGATGGAAATGTTATAAAGCTAAAAATTGTTTTTTTTAAACTGTGACTTGTTTAACGTTTAGTGACGTGGATTGTATTCACGTGGATGTAATGTATGACGTTAAATTTGTATTTAAAAAAACATTGATATCAAAACAAACTTGCATTGGTGTTAATGCACGCGGTGTTCAGTGAATTTTTTTTTTTAAATAAATAAAAGGAGAGCGAAAATTCAGGGAAAATTAGGGTCAGTGGTAGTGACACAGTCACAGTGTTAAAAAAAAAAAAAACAATTGTTAGCTTTATATTCCATCGCTGTGGAAAATGCTTCATATTAAAACGCTAAAATTTGTTTTTTAAACATCTCACCATTCAGAACTGGTTTTTAACAATCTAACACTGATCTCAATCTGACGATTATTATATATATATATATATATATATATATTATATATATATATATAAATTCCATAAAATCCATGAGAAGAAATCTTCCTTACTAACAAGAGTTTTATTTTAAAACCTGTCGCCGTTTGAGAGCTCAATGTGGTGTCTTAATGTTAAGTCACAGGGCAAATATATAAGTAAAGAATAACAAAAGACTTAGAGATTAGCATTATAATCTATTTTCAGGAGCTTAGACAAATATTCTAACTCTCCCGACTCATCATTACATCTTGATGAGTCGGGAGAGTTATGACTATTCGTCTAAGCTCCCTGAAATAGACTATAAAGCTAAATCTCTAAGTCTTTTGTTATTTCTTTACACAACACACACACAACACAACAGCAATATATATAATATATATATATATATATATATTATATATATATATATGAAACAAACGTCTTAAAAGTCTGTTTTGAGATGCGACAGCGACAATTGATAAATAAGTACTTAATTGAAGTTATACCTAATTGAATTTAATTAGTGATAATTAATAAATTAGGCAAGCATATTCTGTTAAATGTGAATGCGCGTAAACTAATCGGAGAAAAAGCGATCTCTTGTATGTAATCGATATCATGGCCCATTCAGCATGTAAGTATAGACAAGGACTGACANGATCGCTATTAAGTAATGGAGAATATTCGCTTTCCTCGGAGAAGTTAACGTTTCGACTGCTTACGTCCACATTTACCACGCACAAAAGCTTGTCACTACATAGAAAAAATTACACTCAAAATTTGAACATGCAACATTAGACGGTTTTTTAAAAATACATGACTGGTATATATATCTATATATAGTTTGTTTTATTTTAATATATATTTAAAGTTTACATTTCAAATTGTTTTATTTTTTAATCCTTTAATGAATTTGATGATTTTACTTACTAAGGTACAAACTCGCTGACATTGAATTTTTAACTCCACGCCTCAGGCATTATGTTTCAAAATCTGTTTTTACATCGCCCGTTTTCATTTTGCTACTAAAGAATAATGAAGGCATAAGTATGTAAGATCTAATTGTGATATATATATATATATATATATATATATATATATATATATTTGGGAAAATATATGCTTAATTGAAATCATACCTATTTTGAAAATGAATTGGTTGATAATTAATGAATTAGGCGAGCGAATCTGTTCAAATGTAAGGCGTAAACAAATCGAGAAAAAGTCAATCCCTGTATGTATGGTTTGAATCCCCGCCTGTCAGCCTGACAGTTAGGGTTCGAATCACACACAGTGCAGTTTCCTGTCTATAACTCTGCTGATGAGGCATAATATGCCGAAATGTACATACAGAGATTGACTTTTTCTCGACGTTTTTACACCTTACATTTGGACAGATATGCTCGCCTAATTAATTAATTATCAACTAATTAATTTTCAAATTAGGTATGACTTCAATATATATACACCAAAATAGTTGTTACAGTGTTAACGGTTAGTCTAATTTGCAAATTGATAATACAAACTTTCATAAAAAAAGTGTGTGCTTGGTATTAATGATTTGTAATTGTTTGGTTTTATTTTAATAAAAATGAGCAAAAACCTCAGAAATTATCTTAAAAGAAATCCATTAACAAGAAAAATAACTGTAATTTTATTCTTTAATTTAGCAATGAAAGACAGGAATGATGGAAAATGACGGAAGAGTTAGTTTTGAAATTTGTTTTATTTTTCGATTAAACCCCCTCTGTTTCAAATCATTTTATCTGTATTCTTATTTAGTTTCATTAGTCTTTCTAATTTAATTAATTAAGTTAATTAAGTTAATAATTAATTAATTTTAATGCATTAAAACTTAAATACTTACGCCCGGAGGGTGTATATTTTTGCTTGGGTGAATAATTAGGATTATAATCAGAAAATTACAAATGAACCAAATTACGGTGTTTAATACCACATAAGGGTTTGAAATGCCGTTAACCAAATAAACCAAACCAAATCAAACAAAAGTATAGAAAAATAGTACATTCATAGTGAATGCAAGTGAAGCTAATTACTTTATTTTAGTCTGACACAAGGCCATGGTAGTGAGGTAGTTAACATTGGGGGACTGAACTGAACATATCAGTGAATCGATCTACAAGATGGGCGAACTGATTCTCGTGACATGGGACACACGTCGTTGTGTAGATGTACATATTGGTCCAACAAGTGCGCGTATGCGTCGTCGGTCGGTCGGTCGGTCGGTGCGTATGCGTTGGCTGATTCGATATCGACTCAAGTGCATCTGCTAATCTTTTCTTTTTTTTTTTTGTTATTTGTTGCGGACTTCGCCGAAAATCGCTCGACTCTTGTCTCGCTGATCGTCTCAAACCTTTCTACAAAATGATGTAAGGAGAAACCCCCTCATGACTTTGCCGGATAAAACCGGATCGACTTTCGAGAGGCACACACAGCAAACAACAAACAAACAAATAAATAAATATATAATATATAAAAGTAACAGATAATGGTAAGTAAAAAAAGTATGAATGAAATTGTCCCAAAATTAAACAGAAAAAAATATCAAGTAACGGTAAAAAAGAGAGAAGTAAAAAAAGGATAATGTCATACAAAAAAAAAAATGGCAGAAGCTTATTACCCTCTTCTTATTATATTATTGTCTGTCATATGTTGGATTGGGTAATAATGCAAAGACGAATATACATACCCTCCCTCGCCTACATATCAGAGCGGGTACGCACATATATTTACGTATATATGAATAAATATTCTAATATATATATAGATATATATATGTATTCATAAAGATAAAAAAACGACTTACCAGTGAATATGGGCACGATGGTAGATATATATATATGTATATGTATATGTGTGTGTGTGTGTGTGTGTATGTGTTTGGATGTGTGTGTGTGTGTTTGTGTGTGTCTGTAGATGCATTTATATATGAAAACCATAATTTATTCATTTATTAATTTGTTTATTTATATTATACTCAGCAGATATGAATATATGTACATATATGTGTATCTCTCTCTCTCTCTCTCTCTCTCTCTCTCTCTCTCTCTCTCTCTCTCTCTCTCATATATATATATATATATATATATATATATATATATATGTGTGTGTGTGTGTATATATATATATATCAATCAGTATAGTTGGCACTATTATAATTGAAGAAGCGATAGGAATCCAACGTACATGTATTTGTCGCATACCCCATTTGTATGGACTGGGCACAAGGCCTCGTTTTAACGTGGGCCCACCCACAAGTCGAAGCTCATGGGTGGGAAAGAATAAAAATTGCGTCGATCCCTTCGGGATTCTCCTCAAGGGGGCGCCTCAGGCGCTGTGCAATAAACCCAGCCCTGCCCCTTTAAGTCAAGGGGGCAGGTATTGCCTGGTGGGGGGAGGGAACACCCTTGGATTGACGCGATTAAATTGTAAAGATCCAGGGCCGAAGACACTGGACTCCCACCCCGTTGGGCGGGTTTACATAGGAATCCAACGTTCAGTGTTATTAGAAGAGTGCTCAATATCTGTGACAGCGTTAATTGATAAATAAACAAATATTTTAGTTTATATTCATTAGCATTGGAACAATTTTGCTGTGTGTGTGTGTGTGTGTGTGTGTGTGGTATGAACACCATAATTTATTCATTTATTAATTTGTTTATTTATATTATACTTAGCATATTTGAATATATTACCATATATGTATCTTTCTCCCCCCCTCTCTCTCTCTCCCTTTCTCTCTCTCTCTCTCTCTCTATATATATATATATATATATATATATATATATATATATATATAAACAAGTTTTCACAGATCAATGTTCATTATAAACAGCGACCCAGGTTTCATGCTAAGGGGCAATCATCAGGTTGTTCAGCAAGATCCCATGGTGTTTGTTGAAGTTCTTTACTCAATGTCAATCTGAACATTGATCTGTGAAAACTTTGTAAAATAAATAAATATTAGCTCTTAAAATTTGTGATTGAGCACTGTATTTTCTTTGTTTCATCACAAAAAAAATGTTGTTTTTACATATACCTATATATATATATAATATATATATATATATATATATATATATATATATATATAGAGAGAGAGAGAGAGAGAGAGAGAGAGACCAAGGAGACTGTTTTTAGGGTTTGAATTGGAGCGCCACACCTAATACCAACCCCTCACATTACCCAGTGCTTATACTCTGTGTTGGCGAGGGTCGGTGTTGAACCAGGTACCTTGTGGTTCCCATTCCAACGGTCTACCGACAGTATATATCTAAATAAATAAAGAATATTCTGTCAATATGTCTGTTTGTACAGCGACCGATTGCACATCCTTTTATAAAGACATTTTTACGAGACGAGCAAAGACTGACGTTCAATAAAGTCCACATTCATTTTTTTGTCCATGTTGTGAATTGATAAGAAATATTTTTCTAAATCAATAATATATTAAAAATAATATATAAAGGATAAAAAACATATACAAGACAAATAAAACAATTGGTTTGGTTTGTTTTGTTTTACGGCATATCAACCTCAGTGGGCCATTTAATGCCGATAAAGTTTGGAAATAAATTAATTCTTAATGTTCTTTATAAACACATTTTCTATTTAACCCATAGATGGGACCCTAACAAGTACTACCACTCCGGGTCAGAGTGGACCAGTGAGCAATTGTGATAAAGGGGTGCTACACATTCCCCACACCTCCAAACCTCCAAAACTGGAACGTCGTTATCAGATAGAGTTTAACGTCATTCCCAGGACATGTAGACCTTCAGTCACCGTCTTCTAGCACCCATATGATAAAAAGGGTTGTGGGTTGCCATTAGGGCAATAGGGTTGGGAAAATCATATAGGTGCTAGGGTTTGACGCGACCAGTCGATTGATCGCAAGGGGGCCTCTCCGACCGTACGTCTAGCCTAAGAAAGTGCTTAAGTGGAGTATTGCAAGTCATGGACTGCTCAACCACCTGGGTTCTATCCTTAAGCAACACGGGTCAACATCCACAGAGTCCTACCCCTCTACAAAGGTGCAGTCGGTGCATTCTAACGTCAAAGCCGACAGGGCGGACAAATAAAAGAAAAAATACAAACAAGACGTGTAATGAAATAATAATAATAATAATAATAATAATAATAATAATAATAATGAAAATCTTGAAAAAATAAAATATCTCAAAAAACATTACATTTCTATTAGAGTTATTGGACATTGACAGTTTCCGCTTTTGATTCAACTATTTATAATTTATGGAAATTATGTACACTACAAGCCAAATAAAAGATTCGGTCATTCCATTATCTAACACACACACACACGTATATATATATATATATATATATATATATATATATATATATATATCAATCCGATTTTCCATATGGCATTTCTTTTCACGCATGCACACACACAAACACACACACATACGAACACACGAACTCAAATATATATATATGTAACTGTGGTAGAGATAAAAGAATTACACAACTATATATATATATATATATATATATATATATATATATATATATATATATGTGTGTGTGTTAGGAGAAAGGAAATGAATCCGACGGTATAAGTAAATTATCAAAATTTTTTACAGCTCCTCTCTCGATGAGTCCGGATTAAAAACAAGCTCTAAAGATGATTTTCATAAATCGAAATATTGTTCAATATTAGCTATGAATATGCTATAAAATATTTTCCTTTTAACAGCATATTGTGTGTTTTCAAATTCTTTTGTATATATATATATAATTATAATATATATATATATATATATATACGCGTGTGTGTGGAGAGGGAGAGGGGGAGGGGGAGAAAGAGAGAAGAAAGAGAGAAGAGAGAGAGAGAGAGAGAGAGAGAGAGAGAGAGAGAGAGAGAGAGAGAGAGAGAGAGAAAATGTGTTTTGTCAAAAGCCCTTACTCCAACCAATCATTAAAATGTATATTGAAATTTTTGAAAGTCCTTAAAGAAATTTATAGACAATGTCCCCCATTTTCTGAAATGCTGATTCAATATTCTGAACGCCATGTACGTTTCGTGGCTCTAGGACATACCCTTGTTTTTTCAGACCGACCACTTTTCACGAGCCAATGTATTGCGTTTGTGTATATATTCATTTTAATATAAAGTTGCGTCTTTAATATATTCGTAATTCGTATATCTAAACAGTAAGACACACGCGCGTTCTCGAACGCATTCATAAAATTTACTGACACTCTCATATGAAGAAATGTTACATGTAGTCATGTCTAGACACACTTGTCCACTCACAGTAACCCACTTAAACACTAAATCACCCTGTCGTCTCTCATATACACCAGGGAGGACATCCGAACGGCAAATAAAAAAAAAAGACATGTTTGAAATAAAAAAAAAAGATTAAAAAAATAGAACATCGCGTTATCTCCAGAGAAAGCCGATGGCCTGTAAAATAACGACCTTAGGGATATAAATCTTATAAATGATTCTTCACGAAGGACCTCCTTGCTGTTAAATCCTACCCAACCCCTCCACACATTCTTATTCTTTTTTTTTTTCTCACACTTGATCATTTAAAAAAATCTCATTTTAGTTTTTTCTCTTTTTATCGTTTTTTTTTTTTCTTTAATAAAAAAGGAAACATGGTGGCCGCTACTAAGGCCGCTGGGCATGCTCAGACCACTTCCTTCCTCAACGCTGACGTCAGAGCCATTGGCTACGAAGAGTCTTAAGCGCATCGGACCGAAGAAGGCCTATGAATATGACTGCCAGAGGTTAGAGACTTTGGATGCATTGTATTTATTCCTGAAGGCTATTACCGGATATGAATCTCCAAGCCTTTTGCATGCAGGCACTCACGTTTCTTCCTTTCTCGCTTTAATGCGTTCCATTCGCATTCTCTCCATTTTATTTCTTCTTTTAGACGAGATTTCTTTTCCGATTTCTTTTTATCACTTCTTGATAAGCAGTTCTTCTGTGAATTTCTTTTGGACACATTGCTTGATACATTTTTTAAAAAACTTTATGTCTTCGTCTTGCTTTCTAAAAAATATTGATCTATTTAAAGATTCTTTTTATAGGTATTTCTCGTTGTACTTCTTTTTTTTTGTCATTATTTTCCAATTCCTATATTAATTTTATTTTTGAGGGGGGTAAAGGTTGGTCATTTTAATAATGTCGTATCAAAAGTATCTAGGTTTTTTTAATTGACTATACATTTTAGTCCAGTTGATATAGCATGCGCCAAGCAAGAATATAAATAAAGTTAAGTGTGGATCATGAATGCTGCGTGGAGGACCTCCATGTGCAAGGACCAATAGGGACGATTGGATAGAAAAAGAGAAAGAAAGAGAGATACAAGAGAGAGAGAGAGAGAGAGAGAGAGAGAGAGAGAGAGAAAGAGAGAGAGAGAGAGAGAGAGGCAGAGAGAGAGAGGGGGTGGAAAAAGAATAGATAGATAGATTTGTTTTATATTCTTGTCAGATTATGATGAGAATATCAATGTG
>CM042172.1:68104287-68149287 GCA_023376005.1 Doryteuthis pealeii | reverse complement strand
TAAATATAAATAATATATATATATATATATATTTATATATATATATATATAATATATATATATATATATATATATATATATATTCATTAAGTAGGGCACAAGGAAAAATCAGAATCCATTGTTTTACCACTCAAATATATATATGTATATAAAGTGTATATGTATATATGTATATAAAGTGAGATGAAGAGATGAAGAGTAAATATCTACAGTTTCCTGGATATGACGTTAAAATGCATCTAATGGTCAGCTTCCAGTTCAGAAGATTTTGGACGTGAAGATTACACCTGCATTGCCATTATTTCCGGGTTCAATCTGACACGGAGTGAGAGTAACTGTTACTCTATGGTGAAAATAGATCAAAAAATGAGATTTAAAAATGTGTTATAAAAAATTAGTATTATTTGTATTATTCTGACTATTGTCCTCATCTTCATTGTTATCTGTACAACGTTTTGGTCGATGTGCCCTCCGACCTTCTTCAGGTATTTCTTGTCGGACTCAAGGAACCTTTTCAGACTTGGGTACCTTTTTTTTGTAACCGGGAGCCATCACAGAATTTTGAACCTAAACCTTTATGCGGTCCATGTATCGTGTTCTCATTCTACTAACCATAACTGGGACACAGGTGTTAAGCTGCGTTAATTATTATACTACAATGAAGACGAGAACAATAGTCCGAATGATACAAATAATACTAATTATCAAGCCTCATCGAAAAAATTCAGAGAAATGGAAAAAATAGTTTTAATTATTTTTTTGATACCCAACAAGAATGAATAAAACAAACATAAATTAACCCAAGACTTAACATAACATAAGATCCAACTCACCAACCGATCTACATGCTTGTAAAAACCCAAACTACTTCGATTACACATAGATATAATATTTATAATATAGTGAAAGCATATTATTTAGATATGCACCAGTAATAAGCTTTGTCGTTGATGTAATGAATATGTAAATAGCTTGGTACCCCCTCGCTATAATCTGATTGAACAGTGTCCTCTATAAATATTCGACACTGTTGTGGTACAATCGTCCAAGATTACTGGCCTACCAGTGAGAAAACCACCACGACTGCTCGGAAAACGTTCTGCCATAACCTTAATTTAATGGAATATTTGGATGATGAAGCTTAAATCGATAATAGCAGTAAAAAAGTCTGATCAGATGGTAACATTTTCCTCTGGTAAAACAACATATTTTACTTTTATTTTCTTTAAATTTTGAAGAAAATTCAGCATTTGCACCCCGGGAATCGAACGGTTCTCAAGAATGGGAATCTTGAATGATACCACTACACCAACGGTGCCCCACGCCATAACGTAGATTTAATGGAATATTTGGATGATGAAGCTTAAATCGATAATAGCAGTAAAACAAGTCTGATCAGATGGTAACATTTTTTCCTCTGGTAAAACAACATATTTACTTTATATTTCTTATAATTTTGAAGAAAATTCAACATTTGCACCGTCCGGGAATCGAACCGGCTCTCAAGAATGGCAATCTTGAATGATACCACTACACCAACGGTGCCCACGCCATAACGTAGATTTAATGGAATATTTGGATGATGAAGCTTAAATCGATAATAGCAGTAAAACAAGTCTGATCAGATGGTAACATTTTTTCCTCTGGTAAAACAACATATTTACTTTATATTTCTTATAAATTTTGAAGAAAATTACATTTGCACCGTCGGGAATCGAACCCGTTCTCAAGAATGGGAATCTTGAATGATACCACTACACCAACGGTGCCCCACGCCATAACGTAGATTTAATGGAATATTTGGATGATGAAGCTTAAATCGATAATAGCAGTAAAACAAGTCTGATCAGATGGTAACATTTTTCCTCTGGTAAAACAACATATTTACTTTATATTTCATAAATTTTGAAGAAAATTACAGCATTTGCACCGTCCGGGAATCGAACCCGGCTCTCAAGAATGGCAATCTTGAATGATACCACTACACCAACGGTGCCCACGCCATAACGTAGATTTAATGGAATATTTGGATGATGAAGCTTAAATCGATAATAGCAGTAAAACAGGTCTGATCAGATGGTAACATTTTTCCTCTGGTAAAACAATATTTTACTTTATATTCTTATAAATTTTGAAGAAAATTAATTTTGCACCGTCCGGGAATCGAACCCGGCTCTCAAGAATGGGAATCTTGAATGATACCACTACACCAACGGTGCCCCACGCCATAACGTAGATTTAATGGAATATTTGGATGATGAAGCTTAAATCGATAATAGCAGTAAAACAAGTCTGATCAGATGGTAACATTTTTCCTCTGGTAAAACAACATATTTTACTTTATATTTCTTTAAAATGGGAATCGAAACCGGCTCTCAAGAATGGAATCTTGAATGATACCACTACACCAACGGTGCCCACGCCATAACGTAGATTTAATGGAATATTTGGATGATGAAGCTTAAATCGATAATAGCAGTAAAAAAGTCTGATCAGATGGTAACATTTTTCCTCTGGTAAAACAACATATTTACTTTATATTTCATTAAATTTTGAAGAAAATCTCACCATTTGCACCGTCCGGGAATCGAACCCGGCTCTCAAGAATGGCAATCTTGAATGATACCACTACACCAACGGTGCCCACGCCATAACGTAGATTTAATGGAATATTTGGATGATGAAGCTTAAATCGATAATAGCAGTAAAACAAGTCTGATCAGATGGTAACATTTTTCCTCTGGTAAAACAACATATTTTACTTTATATTTCATTAAATTTTGAAGAAAATTCAGCATTTGCACCGTCCGGGAATCGAACCCGGCTCTCAAGAATGGGAATCTTGAATGATACCACTACACCAACGGTGCCCCACGCCATAACGTAGATTTAATGGAATATTTGGATGATGAAGCTTAAATCGATAATAGCAGTAAAACAAGTCTGATCAGATGGTAACATTTTTCCTCTGGTAAAACAACATATTTTACTTTATATTTCATTAAATTTTGAAGAAAATATCAGCATTTGCACCGTCCGGGAATCGAACCCGGCTCTCAAGAATGGGAATCTTGAATGATACCACTACACCAACGGTGCCCCACGCCATAACGTAGATTTAATGGAATATTTGGATGATGAAGCTTAAATCGATAATAGCAGTAAAACAAGTCTGATCAGATGGTAACATTTTTCCTCTGGTAAAACAACATATTTTACTTTATATTTCATTAAATTTTGAAGAAAATTCAGCATTTGCACCGTCCGGGAATCGAACCCGGCTCTCAAGAATGGGAATCTTGAATGATACCACTACACCAACGGTGCCCCACGCCATAACGTAGATTTAATGGAATATTTGGATGATGAAGCTTAAATCGATAATAGCAGTAAAACAAGTCTGATCAGATGGTAACATTTTTCCTCTGGTAAAACAACATATTTTACTTTATATTTCTTAATTTTGAAGAAAATACAGCATTTGCACCGTCCGGGAATCGAACCCGGCTCTCAAGAATGGAATCTTGAATGATACCACTACACCAACGGTGCCCCACGCCATAACGTAGATTTAATGGAATATTTGGATGATGAAGCTTAAATCGATAATAGCAGTAAAACAAGTCTGATCAGATGGTAACATTTTTCCTCTGGTAAAAACATATTTTACTTTATATTTCATTAATTTTGAAGAAAATTCAGCATTTGCACCGTCCGGGAATCGAACCCGGCTCTCAAGAATGGGAATCTTGAATGATACCACTACACCAACGGTGCCCCACGCCATAACGTAGATTTAATGGAATATTTGGATGATGAAGCTTAAATCGATAATAGCAGTAAAACAAGTCTGATCAGATGGTAACATTTTTCCTCTGGTAAAACAACATATTTTACTTTATATTTCTTAAATTTTGAAGAAAATTCAGCATTTGCACCGTCCGGGAATCGAACCCGGCTCTCAAGAATGGCAATCTTGAATGATACCACTACACCAACGGTGCCCCACGCCATAACGTAGATTTAATGGAATATTTGGATGATGAAGCTTAAATCGATAATAGCAGTAAAACAAGTCTGATCAGATGGTAACATTTTTCCTCTGGTAAAACAACATATTTTACTTTATATTTCATTAAATTTTGAAGAAAATCTCAGCATTTGCACCGTCCGGGAATCGAACCCGGCTCTCAAGAATGGGAATCTTGAATGATACCACTACACCAACGGTGCCCCACGCCATAACGTAGATTTAATGGAATATTTGGATGATGAAGCTTAAATCGATAATAGCAGTAAAAACAAGTCTGATCAGATGGTAACATTTTTCCTCTGGTAAAACAACATATTTTACTTTATATTTCATTAAATTTTGAAGAAAATCTCAGCATTTGCACCGTCCGGGAATCGAACCCGGCTCTCAAGAATGGGAATCTTGAATGATACCACTACACCAACGGTGCCCACGCCATAACGTAGATTTAATGGAATATTTGGATGATGAAGCTTAAATCGATAATAGCAGTAAAACAAGTCTGATCAGATGGTAACATTTTTCCTCTGGTAAAACAACATATTTTACTTTATATTTCATTAAATTTTGAAGAAAATTCAGCATTTGCACCGTCCGGGAATCGAACCCGGCTCTCAAGAATGGGAATCTTGAATGATACCACTACACCAACGGTGCCCCACGCCATAACGTAGATTTAATGGAATATTTGGATGATGAAGCTTAAATCGATAATAGCAGTAAAAAGTCTGATCAGATGGTAACATTTTTCCTCTGGTAAAACAACATATTTTACTTTATATTTCTTAAATTTTGAAGAAAATTCAGCATTTGCACCGTCCGGGAATCGAACCCGGCTCTCAAGAATGGGAATCTTGAATGATACCACTACACCAACGGTGCCCCACGCCATAACGTAGATTTAATGGAATATTTGGATGAGGAAGCTTAAATCGATAATAGCAGTAAAACAAGTCTGATCAGATGGTAACATTTTTCCTCTGGTAAAACAACATATTTTACTTTATATTTCATTAAATTTTGAAGAAAATCTCAGCATTTGCACCGTCCGGGAATCGAACCCGGCTCTCAAGAATGGGAATCTTGAATGATACCACTACACCAACGGTGCCCGACGCCATAACGTAGATTTAATGGAATATTTGGATGATGAAGCTTAAATCGATAATAGCAGTAAAACAAGTCTGATCAGATGGTAACATTTTTCCTCTGGTAAAACAACATATTTTACTTTATATTTCATTAAATTTTGAAGAAAATCTCAGCATTTGCACCGTCCGGGAATCGAACCCGGCTCTCAAGAATGGGAATCTTGAATGATACCACTACACCAACGGTGCCCACGCCATAACGTAGATTTAATGGAATATTTGGATGATGAAGCTTAAATCGATAATAGCAGTAAAACAAGTCTGATCAGATGGTAACATTTTTCCTCTGGTAAAACAACATATTTTACTTTATATTTCTTAAAATTTTGAAGAAAATTCAGCATTTGCACCGTCCGGGAATCGAACCCGGCTCTCAAGAATGGGAATCTTGAATGATACCACTACACCAACGGTGCCCCACGCCATAACGTAGATTTAATGGAATATTTGGATGATGAAGCTTAAATCGATAATAGCAGTAAAACAAGTCTGATCAGATGGTAACATTTTTCCTCTGGTAAAACAAATATTTTACTTTATATTTCATTAAATTTTGAAGAAAATCTCAGCATTTGCACCGTCCGGGAATCGAACCCGGCTCTCAAGAATGGGAATCTTGAATGATACCACTACACCAACGGTGCCCCACGCCATAACGTAGATTTAATGGAATATTTGGATGATGAAGCTTAAATCGATAATAGCAGTAAAACAAGTCTGATCAGATGGTAAAATTTTCCTCTGGTAAAACAACATAATTTATTTTATATTTCATTAAATTTTGAAGAAAATCTAGCATTTGCACCGTCCGGGAATCGAACCCGGCTCTCAAGAATGGGAATCTTGAATGATACCACTACACCAACGGTGCCCCACGCCATAACGTAGATTTAATGGAATATTTGGATGATGAAGCTTAAATCGATAATAGCAGTAAAACAAGTCTGATCAGATGGTAACATTTTTCCTCTGGTAAAACAACATATTTTACTTTATATTTCATTAAATTTTGAAGAAAATCAGCATTTGCACCGTCCGGGAATCGAACCCGGCTCTCAAGAATGGGAATCTTGAATGATACCACTACACCAACGGTGCCCCACGCCATAACGTAGATTTAATGGAATATTTTGGATGAGGAAGCTTAAATCGATAATAGTAAAACAAGTCTGATCAGATGGTAACATTTTTCCTCTGGTAAAACAACATATTTTACTTTATATTTCATTAATTTTTGAAGAAAATCTCAGCATTTGCACCGTCCGGAATCGAACCCGGCTCTCAAGAATGGGAATCTTGAATGATACCACTACACCAACGGTGCCCCACGCCATAACGTAGATTTAATGGAATATTTGGATGATGAAGCTTAAATCGATAATAGTAAAACAAGTCTGATCAGATGGGAACATTTTTCCTCTGGTAAAACAACATATTTTACTTATATTTCATTAAATTTTGAAGAAAATCTCAGCATTTGCACCGTCCGGGAATCGAACCCGGCTCTCAAGAATGGGAAATCTTGAATGATACCGGCGTTTGGGCCACGTTCGGGTGTAGTAGGTATCATCAGATTCCATTCTTAGAGCGGCGTTCGATTTCCGGACGTGCAAATGTGTATTTTCTTTAAATTTAATGAAATATAAGTAAAATATGTTGTTTACCAGAGGAAAAATGTTACCATCTGATCAACATGTTTTACTGCATTATCGATTTAAGCTTCATCATCCAAATATTCCATTAAATCTACGTTTGGCGTGGGGCACCGTTGGTGTAGTGGTATCATTCAAGATTCCCATTCTTGAGAGCCGGGTTCGATTCCCGGACGGTGCAAATCGAGATTTCTTCAAAATTTAATGAATATAAATAAAAATATGTTGTTTTACAAGAGGAAAAATTTACCATCTGATCAGACTTGTTTTTACTATATATCGATTTAAGCTTCATCATCCAAATATTCCATTAAAATACGTTATGGCGTTGCACCGTTGGTGTAGTGGTATCATTCAAGATTCCATTCTTGAGAGCCGGTTCGATTCCCGGACGGTGCAATGCTGAATTTCTTCAAAATTTAAATGAAATATAATAAAATTGTTGTTTTACAGAGAAAAAGTTACCATCTGATCAGACTTTTTTACTGTTAATTATCGATAAGTTCATCATCCAAATATTCATTAAATTACTTATTAGGCACACTTGGTGTAGTGGTATCATTCAAGATTCCATTCTTGAGAGCCGGTTGGTTCTCCGGACGTACAAGTGATGTTGATTTTCTAAAATTTAAGAAAATAAAGTAAAAATGTTGTTTTTTCCAGAAGAAAAAAGTACCATTATCAGACACATTACTCCTATTATCATTTAAGTCTTCATCATCCAATATTCCATTAAAAAAAGCCTTATGCGGTGGGCACCGTTGGTGTAGTGGTATCATAAGATTCCATTCTTAGAGCCGGTTCGATTCCCGGACGGTCAAATGCTGGATTTTCTTCAAAATTAAAGAAATATAAGTAAAATATGTTGTTTTACACAAGGAAAAATGTTACCATCTGATCAGACTTGTTTTACTGCTATTATCGATTTAAGCTTCATCATCCAAATATTCCATTAAATCTACGTTATGGCGTGGGCACCGTGGGTAGTGGTATCATTCAAGATTCCCATTCTTGAGAACCGGTTCGATTCCCGGACGGTGCAAATGTGTAATTTTCTTCAAAATTTATAAGAAATAAAAGTAAAAATGTTGTTTTACCAGAGGAAAAATGTTACCATCTGATCAGACTTGTTTTACTGCTATTATCGATTTAAGCTCATCATCCAAATATTCCATAAATCTACGTTATGGCGTGGGCACCGTTGGTGTAGTGGTATCATTCAAGATTCCTTTTTGAGAACCGGGTTCGATTCCCGGACGGTGCAAATGTGGTATTTTCTTCAAATTTATAGAAAAATAAGTAAATATGTTGTTTTACCAGAGGAAAAATGTTACCATCTGATTCAGACTTGTTTTACTGCTATTATCGATTTAAGCTTCATCATCCAAATATTCCATTAAATCACGTTATGGCGTGGGGCACCGTTGTGTGTAGTGGTATCATTCAAGATTCCATTCTTGAGAGCCGGGTTCGATTCCCGGACGGTGCAAATGTGAGATTTTCTTCAAAATTTAATGAAATATAAAAGTAAATATGTTGTTTTACCAGAGAAAAATGTTACCATCTGATCAACTTGTTTTACTGCTATTATCGATTTAAGCTTCATCATCCAAATATTCATTAAATCAACGTTATGGGCGTTGGGCACCGTTGGTGTAGTNTGAATGATACACTACCCAACGTTGCCCAACGCCCATGAAGTTTAGAATTTGTGATGGAGGAAATATTTTGGCAAATCGTATGATAAAGAATGATAAAGCTTCTGCCCCCCCCCCTCCTTTTAAATCGATATAAAACATTATTAGTTTTAAAAGCAACTCACTGATCAGAATGGGAACATTTCCTCTTGGTGATTTTTCTTAAAAAAATCAAATATTTTTTACTATATTTCATTAAATTTTGAAGAATCTCTCGCATGATCTATCTTGCACCTGGTCCGGGAATTTTAGAAACACCTCGGCCTCTCAAGAATGGGAATCTTGAATGATACCACTACACCAACGGTACCCCACGCCATAACGTAGATTTAATGGAATATTTGGATGATGAAGCTTAAATCGATAATAGCAGTAAAACAAGTCTGATCAGATGGGAACATTTTTCCTCTGGTAAAACAACATATTTTACTTTATATTTCATTAAATTTTGAAGAAAATCTCAGCATTTGCACCGTCCGGGAATGAACCCGGCTCTCAAGAATGGGAATCTTGAATGATACCACTACACCAACGGTGCCCCCACGCCATAACTTAGATTTAATGGAATATTTGGATGATGAAGCTTAAATCGATAATATTAGTAAAACAACTCTGATCAGATGGTAACATTTTCCTCTGGTAAAACAACATATTTTACTTTATATTTCATTAAATTTTGAAGAAAATCTCAGCATTTGCACCGTCCGGGAATTGAACCCGGCTCTCAAGAATGGGAATCTTGAATGATACCACTACACCAACGGTGCCCCACGCCATAACTTAGATTTAATGGAATATTTGGATGATGAAGCTTAAATCGATAATATTAGTAAAACAACTCTGATCAGATGGGAACATTTTTCCTCTGGTAAAACAACATATTTTACTTTATATTTCATTAAATTTTGAAGAAAATCTCAGCATTTGCACCGTCCGGGAATTGAAACCGGCTCTCAAGAATGGCAATCTTGAATGATACCACTACACCAACGGTGCCCACGCCATAACTTAGATTTAATGGAATATTTGGATGATGAAGCTTAAATCGATAATATTAGTAAAACAACTCTGATCAGATGGGAACATTTTTCCTCTGGTAAAACAACATATTTTACTTTATATTTCATTAAATTTTGAAGAAAATCTCACCATTTGCACCGTCCGGGAATTGAACCCGGCTCTCAAGAATGGCAATCTTGAATGATACCACTACACCAACGGTGCCCCAAGCCAAAACTTAGATTTAATGGAATATTTGGATGATGAAGCTTAAATCGATAATATTAGTAAAACAACTCTGATCAGATGGGAACATTTTTCCTCTGGTAAAACAACATATTTTACTTTATATTTCATTAAATTTTGAAGAAAATCTCAGCATTTGCACCGTCCGGGAATCGAAACGGCTCTCAAGAATGGCAATCTTGAATGATACCACTACACCAACGGTGCCCACGCCATAACTTAGATTTAATGGAATATTTGGATGATGAAGCTTAAATCGATAATATTAGTAAAACAACTCTGATCAGATGGAACATTTTTCCTCTGGTAAAACAACATATTTTACTTTATATTTCATTAAATTTTGAAGAAAATCTCACCATTTGCACCGTCCGGGAATTGAACCGGCTCTCAAGAATGGCAATCTTGAATGATACCACTACACCAACGGTGCCCCAACGCCATGACTTAGATTTGATGGAATATTTGGATGATGAAGCTTAAATCGATAATATTAGTAAAACAACTCTGATCAGATGGGAACATTTTTCCTCTGGTAAAACAACTATTTACTTTATATTTCATTAAATTTTGAAGAAAATCTCAGCATTTGCACCGTCCGGGAATTGAACCCGGCTCTCAAGAATGGCAATCTTGAATGATACCACTACACCAACGGTGCCCCAAGCCATAACTTAGATTTAATGGAATATTTGGATGATGAAGCTTAAATCGATAATATTAGTAAAAAAACTCTGATCAGATGGGAACATTTTTCCTCTGGTAAAACAACATATTTTACTTTATATTTCATTAAATTTTGAAGAAAATCTCTGCATTTGCACCGTCCGGGAATCGAACCCGGCTCTCAAGAATGGGAATCTTGAATGATGCTACTACACCAACGGTGCCCCAACCCATAACTTAGATTTAATGGAATATTTGGATGATGAAGCTTAAATCGATAATATTAGTAAAACAACTCTGATCAGATGGGAACATTTTTCCTCTGGTAAAACAACATATTTTACTTTATATTTCATTAAATTTTGAAAAAAATCTCAGCATTTGCACCGTCCGGGAATCGAACCCGGCTCTCAAGAATGGCAATCTTGAATGATACCACTACACCAACGGTGCCCCACGCCCTAACTTAGATTTAATGGAATATTTGGATGATGAAGCTTAAATCGATAATATTAGTAAAACAACTCTGATCAGATGGGAACATTTTTCCTCTGGTAAAAGAACATATTTTAATTTATATTTCATTAAATTTTGAAGAAAATCTCAGCATTTGCACCGTCCGGGAATTGAACCCGGCTCTCAAAATGGCAATCTTGAATGATACCACTACACCAACGGCCCCAACGCCATGACTTAGATTTAATGGAATATTTGGATGATGAAGCTTAAATCGATAATAGTAGTAAAACAACTCTGATCAGATGGGAACATTTTTCCTCTGGTAAAACAACATATTTTACTTTATATTTCATTAAATTTTGAAGAAAATCTCAGCATTTGCACCGTCCGGGAATTGAACCCGGCTCTCAAGAATGGCAATCTTGAATGATACCACTACACCAACGGTGCCCCAAGCCATAACTTAGATTTAATGGAATATTTGGATGATGAAGCTTAAATCGATAATATTAGTAAAACAACTCTGATCAGATGGGAACATTTTTCCTCTGGTAAAACAACATATTTTACTTTATATTTCTTATAAATTTTGAAGAAAATTACAACATTTGCACCGTCCGGGAATCGAAACCGGCTCTCAAGAATGGGAATCTTGAATGATACCACTACACCAACGGTGCCTCACATCATAACTTAGATTTAATGGAATATTTGGATGATGAATCTTAAATCGATAATATTTTTCCTCTGGTAAAACAACATATTTTACTTTATATTTCTTTAAATTTTTAAGAAATTCTCAGCATTTGCACCGTCAGGGATTAGAACCCGGCTCCCAAGAATGTGAATCTTGAATGATACCACTACACCAACGGTGCTCCATGCCAGAACGTAGATTTATTGGAATATTTGGATGGGGAACCTTAAATTGATAATAGCAGTAAAACAAGTCTGATCAGATGGTAACATTTTTCCTCTGGTAAAACAACATATTTTACTTTATATTTCTTTAAATTTGGAAGAAATCTAAGCATTTGCACCGTCCGGGATTAGAACCCGGTTCTCAAGAATGGGAATCTTGAATGATACCACTACACCAACGGTGCCCAACGCCATGACTTAGATTTAATGGAATATTTGGATGATGAAGCTTAAATCGATAGTATTAGTAAAACAACTCTGATCAGATGGTAACATTTTTCCTTTGGTAAGACAACATATTTTACTTTATATTTTTTTACATTTTGAAGAAAGTCACAGAACGTCCAGGAATCGAACCCGGCTCTCAAGAATGGGTATCTGGAATGATACCATTACACCAACGGGGCCCTACGCCAGGACAAAGATTTAATGGAATATTTGAATGATGAAGCTTGAATCGATAATTGCAGTAAAATTACTCTGATCAGATGGTAACATTTTTTCTTTGGTAAGACAACATATTTTACTTTATATTTTTTTACATTTTGAAGAAAGTCACAGAACTTGCACCGTCCGGGAATCGAACCCGGCTCTCAAGAATGGCAATCTTGAATGATACCACTACACCAACGGTGCCCCATGCCACAACGTAGATTTAATGGAATGTTTGGATGAGAAAGCTTAAATCGATAATAGCAGTAAAACAAGTCTGATCAGATGGTAAGATTTTTCCTCTGGTAAAACAACGTATTTTACTTTATGTTTCGAAGAAACTTACAGCATTTGTACCGTCTGGGAATCGAAGCCGGCTCTCAAGAATGGGAATCTTAAATGATACCACTACACCAACGGTGCCCTATGCCAGGAAAAAGATTTAATGGAATATTTTGATGATGAGGCTTAAATCGATAATGGCAGTAATACAAGTCTGATCAGATGGTAACATTTTTCTTTTGGTAAGACAACATATTTTACTTTATATTTTTTTTATTTTGAAGAAAATAACAGCATCTGCACCGTCCGGGAATCAAACAAGGCTCTCAAGAATGGGAATCTTTAATTATACCACTACACGAACGGTGCCCCACGGAATAACGTAGATTTTATGGAATATTTTGATGATGAAACTTGAATTGATAATAGCAGTAAAACAAGTCCGATCAGATGGTAACATTTTTCCTTTGGTCAGACAACATATTTTACTTTATATTTCTTTAAATTTGGAAGAAAATCATAGCATTTCCACCATCCGGGAATCGAACACGGCCCTCAAGAATGGGGATCTTGAATGATACCACTACACCAACGGTGCCCCACGACATAACGTAGATTTAATGGAATGTTTTGATGATGAACCTTAAATCGATAATAGCAGTAAAACAAGTCTGATCAGATAGGAACATTTTTCCTCTGGTAAAACAACATAATTTACTTTATATTTTTTTACATTTTGAAGAAAATAACAGCATTTGCACCGTCGGGGAATCGAACCCGGCTCCCAAATATGGCAATCTTGAATGATACCACTACACCAACGGTGCCCCACGCCATAACGTCAATTTAATGGAATATTTTTACGACGAAGCTTAAATCGATAATAGCAGTAAAAGAAGTCAGATCTGATGGTAACATTTTTCCTCTGGTAAAACAACATATTTTACTTTATATTTCTTTACATTTTGATGGAAATAACAGCATTTACACCGTGCGGGAATCGAACCTGGCCCTCAAGAATGGCAATGTTGAATGATACCACTAACCCATGTCAGGAGAAAGATGTAATGTAATATTTGGATGAAGAACCTTAAATAGATAATAGCAGTAAAACAAGTCTGTTGGTAAAACAAAGTATTTTACTTTATATTTCTTTAAATTTTAAAGAAAATAACAGCATTTGCACCGTCCGGGAATCGAACCCGGCTCTCAAGAATGGGAATCTTGAATGATACCACTACACCAACGGTGCCCCACGCCAGAACGTAGATTTAATGGAATAGTTGGATGACGAACCTTAAATAGATAATAGCAGTAAAAAAAAGTCTGATCAGATGGTCACATTTTTCCTCAGGTGAAACAACATATTTTACTTTATATTTCATTAAATTTTGAAGAATTTCTCAGCGTTTGCATCGTCCGGGAATCGAAACCGGCTCTCAAGAATGGGAATCTTGAATGATACCACTACACCAACGGTGCCCCATGACATAAAGTAGATTTAATGGAATATTTGGATGAGCAAGCTTAAATCGATAATGGCAGTAAAAATTGTCTGATCAGATTAACATTTTTCCTCTGGTAAAACAACGTATTTTACTTTATATTTCGAAGAAACTTACAGCAGTTGCACCGTCCGGGAATCGAACACGGATCTCAAGAATGGGAATCTTGAATGATACCACTACACCAACGGTACCCTACGCCAGGAAAAAGATTTAATGGAATATTTGGATGATGAAGCTTAAATCGATAATAGCAGTAAAACAAGTCCGATCAGATGGGAACATTTTTCCTCCGGTAAAACAAAATATTTTATTTTATATTTCTTTAAATTTTGAAGAAACTCACAGCATTTGCACCGTCCGGGAATCGAACCCGGCTCTCAAAAATGGGAATCTTGAATGATACCACTACACCAACGGTGCCCAAATCCATAACGTAGATTTACTGGAATATTTGGATGATGAAGCTTAAATCGATAAGAACAGTAAAACAACTCTGATCAGATGGTAACCTTTTTCCTCTGGTCAAACAACATATTTTACATCATATTTCTTTAAATTTTGAAGAAAATCACAGCATTTGCACCCTCCGGGAATCGAACCCGGCTCTCAAGAATGGGAATCTTGAATGATACCACTACACCAACGGTGCCCCACGCCATAAAGTAGATTTAATGCAACATTTGGATGATGAAGCTTAAATCGATGATAGCAGTAAAACAAGCATTGGAAATTAATTTTGTTTAAGGATGGTTTGTATTGTTTTATATATAAAGCTTCTAGTATTTGAAGTTTTTGGTTATTTTTTTCTTTGTGCAGAATGTGTGAATTTTCCGTTAGAATATTTCGGTAATTAGAGTGGGGGCATGAATGTAATTTTATATATATAATTACTTTTCGATGAAGGACCAAAAATCAATAAAGCATTGAAATTACTGTGATAAAATGATAATTTTTCTCATAGAAAACATTCTTTTCTTTACACTTCCTAAAAATCGTAGCTAAATCCAGAATCGTAGTCGGTCAGCCAACCTCACTTTCCATTCTGTGAGAATTTAATTCTAACTAATATATTACCATTGCGACGGTTCTTTTCAGTGCCCAACTAAAACCTGTGTTCTCTGAACTAACTTTCATACGGCTCGCTTTAATAAATCAGAAGAGAAGTTATGCGCGGTTCAAAATCTGTCCATCATTTTTTCTGTGTTTTTCCAGTTGGAATTAAACTACATTATTCACAGGCTACCCATTAATTAGGTAACACCATACCAATTATCTCTATCGGCTATAGCACCTGGTTCTTGTACAGGATCCAGTATCCATGCTAGAAGGATCAAATCATGAAGAACTTTAAAAAAATTTAAAAATTCCATAAAAAAAACTAAATAAATAAATTGAAAATTTAAGTTATTTTCTTAAAACTCAAAAAATAGTCTTTGTTGTGTGATTTTTTTTCTTCGTAGTTTTAAAAAACAATATTTTTATTTGAATTGATGCAAAAAAGTATTTTCTCTGATTCAATCAGCCTATTTTTATTCAATTAATTCACTCAGCTTTAGTATAATAATAGGTAAAAGTAGCAATAACAAGCATTAATAAATCTACTTTTAATACATTTTAATTGTTACAGTACACCAACATAATTACTCTAAATAGCCTTATCATTAAGGACCCTTTCCCATTATATAATCACAATCCCCTGTTATTTAAGTTAAATATTTCCTCACTTTTTACAGTAATTCTATTCATTTCTTTCATTAATAGTGAATACCTAGCAACCAGTTAATTAAAATTCATAGAATTCTGTAACAGTCTAAAAATCAATACAGATTGGCAAATACTAGATGTGACCAAATCGATGTAGTTTATTGCTGGCCGATACACACTGGTGTGTTCCCGTGTCAGTCCCCTTAAGAGAATGTAACTTATGAAATTGTCCTTGATTCTCCAGCACTGTCCAGTGTGTATTGTTTGTTTCACTTGGATGGTTTGTGTTGTTTTTATGAGCCATCCTTTGGCCTTAAAGCAGGCGCTGTTGTCCAGTAGAATTGGATCCCTGGTAAAGAGTCCCTCGATAATGAATCCTTTGGTTCCTTTGGTAAAGAGTTCTCAGTTCCTGGTAAAGAGTTTTTCGATAATGAATCCTTTGGTTACTTTGGTAAAGAGTTCTCAGTTCCTGGTAAAGAGTCCCTCGATAATGAATCCTTTGGTTACTCTGGTAAAGAGTTCTCAGTTCCTGGTAAAGAGTCCTTCGATAATGAATCCTTTGGTTACTCTGGTAAAGAGTTATCAGTTCCTGGTAAAGAGTCCCTCGATAATGAATCCTTTGGTTACTCTGGTAAAGAGTTCTCTGTTCCTGATAAAGAGTCCCTCGATAATGAATCCTTTGGTTACTCTGGTAAAGAGTTCTCAGTTTCTGGTAAAGAGTCCTTCGATAATGAATCCTTTGGTTACTCTGGTAAAGAGTTCTCAGTTCCTGGTAAAGAGTCCTTCGATAATGAATCCTTTGGTTACTCTGGTAAAGAGTTCTCAGTTCCTGGTAAAGAGTCCTTCGATAATGAATCCTTTGGTTACTCTGGTAAAGAGTTCTCAGTTCCTGGTTAAGAGTCCTTCGATAATGAATCTTTTGGTTCCTCTGGTGAAGATTTCTCAGTTCCTGGTAAAGAGTCCCTCGATAATGAATCCTTTGGTTACTCTGGTGAAGAGTTCTCAGTTCCTGGTAAAGAGTCCCTCGATAATGAATCCTTTGGTTACTCTGGTAAAGAGTTCTCAGTTCTTGGTAAAGAGTCCCTCGATAATGAATCCTTTGGTTCTTCTGGTAAAGAGTTCTCTGTTCCTGGTAAAGAGTCCTTCGATAATGAATCCTTTGGTTACTCTGGTAATCGTATCAGTCCTTCATGAGTATTGGTAAAGATCCGGTAATCCTTTAATAGTTCAGACTAATATTATTACCAGAAATTATCACCGAAATAAATCTCTCTCTTTATATATATATACACACACACACACACACACACACACACACACACACACATATATATATATCTATATATATATATATATATATATATATATATATATATATATATGAAAGTGTGCATAATATGCTGAAATGTACATGCATTGATGACTTTTTCTCGATTTGTTTACACCTTACATTTGAACAGATATATTCAACTAATTCATTAATTATCAACTAATTAATTTTCAAATTAGGCATGACTTCAATTAAGCACATATTCTCCCCAAAATTGTCGGCTCTCGCCATCTCAAAGAAACTGTTTGTGTACTCTCATACTGTCGTGCACCAAGTCTAAAAAAAATGTAGGATATATCAGTTTAAAAACAAACGAAAAATCTGGGGAAAAACAGCTAGTGTAATGGTTAGTATCTCCGCCTGTCAGTCTGGCAGTTAGGGTTCGAATCACACACAAAGCTGTTTCCTGTCTATAACTCTGCTGATGTGGCATAATAGGCTGAAATGTACATACAGAGATTGACTTTTTCTCGATTTGTTTACGCTCTACATTTGAACAGATATATTCGCCTAATTCATTAATTATCAACTAATTGATTTTCAAATTAGGTATGTCTTCAATTAAGCACATATTCTCCTCCCCCGCCAAAACACACACACACACATATATGTTTTTTTTTGGGGGGGGGAGAATATGTGCTTAATTGGAGTCGTACCTAATTTTGAAAATTAATTAATTTATAATTAATTAGGCGGGAATGCCTATTTAAATGTATGGCTAAACAAATCGAGAAAAATCAATCTCTGTTTGTTAAGCCATACATTTAAATAGGCATTCCCGCCTAATTAATTATTAATTAATTACTTTTCAAAATTAGGTACGACTCCAATTAAGCACATATCTCCCAAAAATTGTCGGCAAAAAGCCATATCCAAACACACCGTGTTTACAACTTATCATATATATATATATAATATATATATATATATATATATATATACTCACACTCGGAGCGTATAGGATGGGACTCAATTTCAATTTATTCCGCGCAGCTTAACAGGTGTAAATTAAGCCTTTTCATTCTCGTCTGGTCACCTAGACAATTTAAAATCTGCCCTATTATTTACTCATATCTGGAGAGAAATGAATTTGATGCATACCTTTCCCAAGAGTGTTAGTGCTATGGCAAATGCAGTCTCGTTTAGAATTTGAACTCTATCTCCTACGGCGATAAACATAACACGTGACGCCTCCAAATAACTCTCTTTATCAGCATCAATATATGACACTCGCATAAAAAAGGGACTTTTCCTTTCTAAGGTCTATTTTCTTATTATTATCTACGTTGTTCGGGCTATTGTCCCCATCTTTATTGTTATTTGTACAACGTTTCGGCCGATATGACCCCGGCCTTCTTCAGGTATTTCTTGTCGGACTCGGGAACCTTCTCGGACTCGGGAACCTTCTTTTCAGACTCGGGAACCTCCTTGTCGGATTCAGGAACCTCCTTGTCCTAGTCGGGGACCTTCTTGTCGTAATCTGGAGCCATCTCGGAACATCGAACCTAACCCTTTATTCAGTCCTCGGCGGTATCCTGTTCTCATTCCGCTAACCATAGCTGGGGTAGGAGTTGTGTTAATTATTTTTCTTTGTTACTGCCTCTACTTAGGATTGAACCCGGAATCCAGAGATTACGACAAGAAAGTTCCAGTGTCCGAAAAAAAAGTTCCCGAGTCTGAAAAGAAGGTTCCCGAATCCGACAAGAAATACCTGAAGAAGGCCGGAGGGAATATCGGCCGAAACGTTGTACAAATAACAATAAAGATGGGGACAATAGTCTGAATAATGCAGATAATACTAATCATCAAGCCTCATCTCAAACATTCAGAGAAATAGTCTATTTCCTTCATATACAATCATCACTCACACACAAAGGAACTATTTCTCCCTTGGTTAAAATAGTAACTAATTCTTTTTAAAGTCTTGTCAATTTCAAGTCATAAATTTCCATTCAGCTCCTGTCGCTGACATTTGTTTTCAACTTTTGTTTATGTTATGAGACCCATGTCAATTGAAACCTTTTGTATTTTTTCATTCGTTTGGCCTAGCAGCAAACGAAGTCTGATCTTCCTCAACAGTCTAAGAGGCTGAACAAATTCGTTACGGATTATTAACCCTTCAATATCAGAAACATTGTGACATATTATAGATTGATTTAGCTAATTCTAAGAATTTTTATTTTGATATTTTTTAGCTAATTTTAAGTATCTTTATTCCGAGATTTTTAAAAGACTTTAAGCATTTTGAATCATTGTAAATAGAAGAATACACCGACTGCACCTCTGCAGAGAGGTAAGACCCCCCCCCCCAATGGAGCCACCTGTTAGCCGTGGGTGGCAATCGGTGATACTTAAGTCCATGACATGCAATCCTCCACTTTGGCTAAACGGGCGGTCGAAGTGGCTCCCCCCGATCAATCGACTAACCACATAAAACCCTAGCACCGATGATTTTCCTCGTGTTAACTGCTAAATTCAAATTCTAGCTACACTTCATTACACAAATGACAGACTATGCCTGTTCATCATGTAATATTCGAAAAATCAACTATAGAATATATATATAATATATATATATATATATATATATATATATATTAATGATTTGAAGGCAATTACAATGCATATAAAAAAAAAAAAACAAAAGATGTTTTTTGTTTTTTTGTTGTCTTATATATAATTTTTTGTCCTATATATGTATATGTATATATATATATATATATATATATATATATTGTCTTATATATATGTATATATTTGTCTTATATATATATATATATATATATATATATATATATATACACCCCACCACACAAGAAGATCAATTGCTTAAGGGCAGTTCACCAGGTTTGAATTCAGAATTTACCTTATCCAAGACTGGTTACCTAGCCAAAGTTAAGTAATCCAGTCTGTCCTACTATTTACCCATAGCTGGTGGGAGAGTAGTTGGATATTTACCCTTGCCAAAGGTATCAGAGCTATGAGAAATGCAATCAGACTCGTTCAGGATTTGAACTTTGGTCGATGAATCCATATCTTACGACTCTAACCATTTCCAGGTGGTTTGGCAGTCCATGACATGCAATATTCCACTTTGTCCCTTACTTCAGCTAGACGGGCGGTCGGTGAGGCCCCCTCCATCAATCGGCTGGTCATGTCAAGTCCTAGCACCCATATGATTGCCACAACCCTATTGCCCTTATGGCAAGACCCAACCCTTTTTATTATATTGGTGCTAGAAGGCCCTGACTGAGGGTCTTCATGTCCTGGGAATGACGTTAAACTCCGTGAGGTTCCAGTTTTGGAGGTTTGGGGAATGTGAAGCCCCCTTTCATCACCATTGCTCCCTGACCACTCTGACACGGAGTGGTAGTACCGGTTAGGGTCCCATCTATGGGTTAAATAGAAAAACATGAGTTTATAGATAAAATTTATTATCAATTAAACATAATTTTATTTCAAAACTTTGTCGGCATTAAATGACCCACTGAGGTTGATATGCCGTAAGACAAAACAAACCAAACCAAACCAAATAATCATTAGAGTCGTGGGAAATGGATTGTCAATCCGAGTTCAAATCCTAGACAAGGCTGTTTGCATTTCACATAGCGCTAATACCCTTGGGAAAGGTATGAATCCATATATTCTTCCTCCAGCTATGGGTAAAATAGTAGGGCAGACTGAGCTCTTTTTGGGGAATGTGGAGCACCCCTTCATCACCATTGCTCCCTTGTCCACTCTGACCCGGAGTGGTAGTACCGGTTAGGGTCCCATCTATGGGCTAAATAGAAAAACATGAGTTTATAAACAAAATTGATTATCCATTAAGAATGCATTTATTTCAAAACTTTGTCTGCATTAAATGACCCAACGAGGTTGATATGCCGTAAAACAAACCAAACCAAACCAAACCAAACCTCTAACCATTACACTACGCGTTTTTTCAGTTAAGCTTTTTTTCATTATGTTTGCCAACTTTTTTATTAAAAAATAAGATAAAGCCACCTTATCCTCTAAAAAAAAAATACTGGTCATCAATTTCAAGAATGACATCAGTGACTGGTGGAATGCCTTTGAATTTTGGTAGACATGATCCTGTCATTTCTAGAATCAAATAAACAGACACCCCCCCTCCCGGCCAAAAAAAAAAAATCTGTAAAGGAACGACAGAACCTCGACGAGAAGCAAGTGGACATAACTAATTCAATTTTCAAAGGGAGATAAAATAACTGTAAAAACATCAGAATCCTTATCCGCCACAGAACATCATCTGCACACCCAGAAAAAAAAAAGATGAGGAAAAAGGAAATTGTATTCACCCCCCCCCACACACACACACACCCAATCCACCTCTCAGTTACTCTTTAAGTCTCAAGTATTTTATTTATTTATTTTAGTTTTTTTTATACATATATTAATGACAATGGCGTGTCGGTATCAGTCCAGCGAACGTGCATTCTGGGACCACGCAGATAAGAATTAAACTAGTGCCATTATCACAGCTAAGTGTGGCCCATGCTAATCTTCGTGACGGCCGAAGAAGAAAATAAAATCAAATAATAGATATAAACTGATAAGTCTGTAAAGAAATAAATACATAGAGAAAAAAAGTAAATAAATAGATAAATATATACATAAATATATAAATAAATAAATAATGGTTCTCACCTCAAACGGTCAGAAAATAAATAAACAAGCAAACAATAACTGAATAAATATAAATCGTTTTAAATTTTTATTTTATTTTTCGTTTATTTTGTGATAGTGTATATATACATACATACTATATATATATATATAATATATATATATATATATATATTTTTTTTTATAAAACAACCAAGGAAAAAAATCAGTCACACGAATGGAACATTAAAAAGGACTCAGAGATTGTCGTCCCCGATAGCGTTCGCTATTAGTAAGCACATACTATGGCGTTATAGATTGTAAAAAAAAAATGCCTGTAACCACTAAAAAAAAAAAAATAAATAAATAAAAAAAAGATGTATAGTGAAAGTAAAAGAGAAAAACATGAGATTACAAAAATAAGTAAACAAAAATAAATAAACATAAAAATAAACAGGGAGAGACACACACCAAAAAAAAAAATGTCATTTTTTACGTCTTCGGTGAGTGTTCAGTCACGTTTCAAACAAGTTGGCCTTCAAACCGCCACAGTCAATTTTCCACACCAGTTTATCGTTTATCTACAAAGGAGCTGGCCAAACATGACTTTATGTCCAAAACTTAAAAAAGATTTATACGAAAAAAAAAATCCAAAAACCATTAACTTTCAGAAAAACAAAATTAAATATCCAAACATTATATAAAAAAAGGAAAAGTCATCGGGGAGGCCTAGAGTCGGTATCAGCCAATGAACGAGAGAGTCTAACCCCTTTTCACTAGAACTAAACCAAGTAGATTATTTTAGCATCTGAGGTGGAGCGCCACACCTGCCAGCAGCTCCTCGCCTTACCGCACAGATCCCTGTGCTACTCATACGCTGAGTTGGTGACGGCCGGTATCGAACCCGGAGCCTTATGATTACCTAGCCGAACGCTCTACCGACTGAGCTGAACCGGTCTTAGCAAAAATATGCCCTCTCCGGGCACAAGTATTTAAGTTTTAATGAAATGAAATATATTAGACTAGCAGCAACTACCCGGCGTCGCCTGGGTAGAGGTTTTTTTTTAAAGATAGTCCCACAGATCCAATATTACTTAATCGTGATTCGAATCCTCGTGGGATACCCCCTTTAAATCCCTATGTAAAAAAAAACCTTGCATTAATCCAGTTACTCTGGAAAGAAATGTTAATGTCTACTATCTAAAATATTAAATGAAAAAAAAAATTCCATGCTGTTATCGGTTAAAGTTTATTTTTTAATTATCTTCACGAATATAAATCAAATTATTTTTGCTCAAAAACCAAACCCTGGTGATATTTAATGTGTATATATATTTACTTTGTCGTTAATTGTTTTATTTTCGAAGTTTCCTCCGGACATACACATACACTAAACTGCCTTTATATATGTATAGATTAGAAAGACTAAAGAAACTAAATAAGAATGCAGATAAAATGATTTGAAACAGAGAGGTTTATAATCGAAAAATAGAACAACTGAAACTTTCTCTTCCATCACTCCCGTCATTCATTTCGAAAGTTTACTAATTTAACTATTTAGTTAAATTAGGAAGTAAAGAATAAAATTACAGTTATTGTTAATGGATTTCATTTAAGACTTATCCCGGAGATATTTGCCTATATTCATTAAGATAAAACCAAGCAATTAGAAATCAATAATACCTAACAAATATTTATGAAAATCAAATTGTTAATACCAATATGCAAATTAGCCTTCCCGTTTACACTGTAAACTGCTATTTGTTGTATATATAAATACTCTTGCATGTTATTAGTATGCAGCCCCGCCCAACGGGTGGGGATTGCTATAATTAACGGCGTCGATCCCAGGGGGCCATCCCCGCAGTCAACACCTGCAACCTTGATTTAAAGGGGCATTGCTGGGTTTATTGCCCAGAGCCTGAGGCGCCCACCTTGAGGGGGAATGCCGACGGGATCGACGCAATTTTTCACCCGCCACCCATGAGCTTCGGTTTGTGGGTGGTCCCACGTTAATAGGGCCTTGTGCCTAACCCGTACAAGTGGGGTACGAGGTAAATACAGTATGAAGACCTGCCAAACGGGGTGGGGGTCCAGTGGCTGCGGCCCTGGATCTTTACAAGTTAATAGCGTCGATCCCAGGGGGCTATCCCCCCAGGCAATAGCTGCCCCCTTGACTTAAAGGGGCAGGGCTGGGTTTATTGCCCAGCGCCTGAGGCGCACCCCTTGAGGGGGAATGCCGAAGGGACCGACGCAATTTTTGTTATTTACCACCCATGAGCTTCGGCTTGTGGGTAGGCCCACGATAAAACGAGGCCTTGTGCCCAGCCCATACAAGTGGGGTGTGAGGCAAATACCTGTAGATAAGGTCAACATTATTAACAATGTAAAACAAGTTTACTAATAACTGTGATTTGAATAAAAATAAAATCATGGAGAATGTAGCGTAAATGACTAAGGGAGTTGTGACTTGAGTAGTGATATAGTTTCGGTTACAGACAGACAAATACACTATTTATATTATAATAACTAGCAACAGAAAACACCCTCCGGGCGTTGTATAAATTAATTTTTGAAAGAGATTGCCTGAGAGGGTGGAAGTTAAAAATTCACTGTCAGAGGGTTTGTATCATAAGTAAGCAAAATCCTCATATTTATTAAAGGAGTAAAAAAAAAAAAAATAATAATAATAATTTGAAATGAAAACTGAGCCCCGTCCCTCTCAAATAAAATGTTGCGTGCATGTAATAATCAAACAATTATTTTGAATATTTTCCACGTCAATTTTCCACAAAATCGTAGGTATTTATTAATTTGTAAACTTTTTAGTTAACTTCTTGTTACTGTAAAAAAAAAAAAAGAACGAGAGTAAAAACAATTTTTAAAATTGCTTACTCAAATTTTGGGTGTATATAGCATAAGAATATTGTGACGTAAGCTGTGACGTAGAGATATGACGTAGTTTTTTGTTACAGACAAATACAGATAATCTCCATTGTTAATAGATAGATACTAACAAATCTAATCTCCTTCCTGATGCAAGTATTTCAATTTTAATGTAATAAAATATCATACAGTGGTACCTTGACTTACAAGGGCCTCATCATACAATATTTCCGAGGTACGAGCTGTCACTTGGTCGACTTTTTGTTTTTGTGTTGAGAGCTAAAATTTGAGATAAGAGCAAGCTTCAGATACGCTTATCTTAATAAGTTCAATATAAAAAAAATGAGGGTCCCATCCATAGATAAAAAAATAAAATCATGGAGTAGGTAGCGTAAATTACTAAGGGAGTTGGGACTTGAGTAATGATATAGTTTCGGTTACAGACAGACAATTACACAACGTCTATTATAATATGACTAGCAAAGGTAATCTCCTCCCAGGTGTACGTATTTCAATTTTAATGTAATTAAATATCATATAGTGGTACATTGACTTACGAGTACCTCATCATACAATATTTCTGAGGTACGAGCTGTCACTTGGTCGACTTTTTGTTTTTGTGTTGAGAGCTAAAATTTGAGATAAGAGCAAGCTTCAGATACGCTTATCTTAATAAGTTCAATAAAAAACAAACATTTAAGGGTGCCATCCATAGATAAAAATAATAAAATCTTTTCGACATAAAATAACCCAAGGGTTGACATGACATGTAAAATCCATTCAATCAACAAACACACAAAAACTTCAAAATAAAATATAGAACAAATCTCCCAATATCACGACATGTATCAGCATGGAAGAATAAGGCACATCACCCCCCATGTCTTAGAGGCTATCAGAAAGGGCTGGGTCCCGTAGTAAACTGAGAAGAATACTCTGTTGTGATATATTGATATTCACTTGTATCGACAGCATCATAAATCTTCGACTGATATCTACAAATCGATTGACAAAGGCAAGAGTCAGGACTATACCAAAAAATATAGGGTCTCTTTCTTTAGTGACACGTGTTATCAGTTAAGATACATAATTATTTCCGCCCTGTCGGCTGGGGCGTTAGAATGCACCGACTGCACCTCTGCAGAGGGGTAAGACTCCCCCAATAAGGCCACCTGTTGGCCGTGGGTAGCGACCCGTGATGCTTATGCATAGAGCCCAGGTGGATGAGCAGTTCATGACATGCAATACTCCACTTTGGCCCTATCTTGGGCTAGACGGGCGGTCGGAGAAGCCCCCTCGGATCAATCGGCTGGTCACGTCAAGCCCTAGCACCTATATGATTTTCCCAACCCTATTGCCCTTATGGCAAGCCCCAACGCCTTTTTATCGTATGTGCGCTAGAAGGCGGTGGCTGCGGGTCTACATGTCCTGGGAATGACGTTAAACTCTATCTGATGGTGAGGTTCCAGTTTTGGAGGTTTGGGGAATGTGGAGCACCCCTCATCACGATTGGGTCCACTCTGACCCGGAGTGGTAGTACCTGTTAGGATCCCATCTATGGGTTAAATAGAAAAATGTATTTATAAAAAAATGGTATTATCCATTAAGAATTGATTTATTTCAAAACTTTATCGGCATTAAATGACCCACTGAGGTTGATATGCCGTAAAACAAAACAAACCAAACCAAACATAATTATTTCATATATGTGCCTCGCGTTACTAAAATATTGCAAAACATTTGACTTGTGTATGGTCATTAATTTTCTCGTCCTTTGGTCAATCTGTCTGAGTTCTTCTTTGTCCATTTTAAGAATGGTCCTGAGTATCTTATAATGGGGTCAGCCCAGGTATTGATTCCTTTGATCAGATTTCTGCTGTTAAGTTTGGTTTCTAGAAGTTTTCTAGTTCTCCTGAGATATACTTTTTTAAAATTTTTCCTTTCATTTCTGCTTGCATGATATTGTCCGCTTCTAAAATTCATAAGTATTTGTAGCTTCCATTTTCATCAAGTGATTTTATAGTGTCCTGATTTGGCAGTTGTATTCCATTCATTAGTTTTCTTTCACCCCTTTTTATTACTAGCATAGCACATTTTTCAATTCCAAATTCCATTCCTATATCTTGGCTATATATTCTAATAGTTTGTACCAGGGTTTCTAATTCTTTTCCATTTTTTGCAAAATTTTTTATGTCATCCAAGGTGGTTTATCTTTTCTTGTGAGTTAGTGAATTTGTATCCCCCTGTGAATTCTTTAAGTATATGATTGAGAGGCATCATTGCTTTAATGAACAGTAGTGGTGATAATGAGTCTTTATTATTATTATTATTATTATTATTATTATTATTATTATTATTATTATAGTTCATAGTTTTTGTCCATTCATTATTATTATTATTATTATTATTATTATTACTAGCAAATATATGCACCCTCCGGGTGCAAGTATTTCAGTTTTAATATAATAAAATATCATATTAAATTAGAAAGGCTAATGAAACTGAATAAGAATGCAGATAAAAATATTTGGAACAGAGGGGGTATGATTGAAAAATAGAACAACTTTGAAACTAACTCTTCCATCATTTTCCATTACTCCCTTCTTTCATTGGTAAATTTTCCTAATTTAACTATTTAGTTAAAATAGGAAGTAAAGAATAATATTAGTTATTTGTTCTTGTTAATGGATTTCTTTTAAGATTTCTCACCGAGATTTTTGCTCATATTCAAAAGGATAAAACCAAACAATTAGAAATCAATAATACTAAGCATATATTTATTAAAATCAAATTTTTAAGATCAATATGCAAATTAGCCTTCCAATTCACACTGTAATCCGCTATTTTGTTGTATATATAAATACAATTGCATGTTATGAGTATGTAGATATGGTCAACAGTCTTAATGATGTAAAACAATTTTATTAATAATTGAGGGATAAATAAAAATAAAATCATGGAGAATGTGATATAAATAACAAAGGGAATTGTGATTTGTATAGTAATATAGTTTCGGTTATAGACAGACAAACCCACAATCTCCATTATAGTTCTTAGTTTTTGTCCATTCATTATTATTATTATTATTATTATTATAGTTTTTCACACCAGCATTAGCTGATGATATTTCCCTGGTGTCTGAGTGACAACAAGTCTCCTCAGGTCTCGAGGATTCTTCTGAGTATTCTGGCACATTGCAACAGTGCAGGAGTTTGAATGGTCTCAATTCGTCCTCTGATTTCCAGATTTTCCAGTCTATTGGGACCGTTCCAAGTACAACAACTACAATTGGTATCACCTTGACTTTCATATTCCACAGCTTTTTTCAATTCTCTGGCAAGGTCCAGGTATTTATTATTATTATTATTATTATTATTATTATTATTATTATTATTATTATTTGCTCCTTTTGAGTTTTCACATCAGCATTAGCTGATGGCCTTTCACTGGAGTCTTAGTGACAAGTCTCATCCGTTTTCCAGGTCTCTTCTGAGTATTCTGGCAGATTGCAGCAGTGCAGTGTTCTGAATGGTTTCAACCTTTCCTCTGATTTCCAAACTTTCCAAACCCTTTTCCAATCCTTTTGGGACTGTTCCAAGTGCACCAACTACAATTGGTATCACTTTCACTTTCATATTCCATAACTTTTTCAGTTCTCTGGCAAGGTCCAGATATTTGTCCATTTTTTTCATTTTCCTTTAGCTTCACCCTGTGATCTGCTGGCACTGCAAAATCCACCAGTTGACAAGTTCTTTCTTTTTTGTTTATCAACACTAGGTCTGGCCTTCTTGCTGGGATAAGGTGATCCGTTTTTATTTCAAACTCCCAGAGAATTTTATGCGTTTCGTTTTCAAGAATATATTCTGGTTTATGCATATACCATTTTGTTGTATGGTCAAAATGTAATTTTTTGCATAATTCCAAGTGGATCACCTTCCCAACCCAGTCGTGTCTAGTTTTGTATTCCCGTTGTGCTAGTTTGCTACATTCGCAGAGTATATGGTTTACGGTCTCATCTCTATTCCCGCAAAGTCTACATTTACTATTTTGTTGGGTCTGATCAATTTTCGCTTTGATGTAGTTCGTCCTTATGCCATTATTTTGTGCAGCAATTATTATTATTATTATTATTATTATTATTATTATTATTAATACTATCACTCCCTTTGAGTTTTTCACATCAGCGTTAGCTGATGTTATTTCACTGGAGGCTGAGTGACAACAAGTCTCCTCAGCTCTCCAGGACTCCTCTGAGTATTCTAACTGATTTCTGTAATGCAGTTGTCTGGATGATCTCAATTCTTCCTCTGATTTCCAGTTCTTCCAGTCTTTGTCTCAAGCATTTGTATTATTATTATTATTATTATTATTATTATTATTATTATTATTAGTAGTAGTAGTATTAGTAGTAGTAGTTTTTACACCAGCTTTAGCTGCAGTCCTGAGACAGTAAATCTCATCAAAATTCCAGAACTGTTATCGCTTCAGTGACATGCACACCACAGTGACAAACAATGACAAAATATTATCTACGCATAAAAGTATAAGGAAATAATTATGTTTCATAAAATTATTCAATCGGTTATTTACAATCATTAAGCTTATGATCTTTAATTAAAAGCCAAACGTTTTCCTTTTATGTTCTTTTTTCTTTCTTTTTTTTTCTCTAATTTTCTGTAATAGATATTATTATAAAAGTACATGAAGTAAAACTGGATGATTAACGAAAAGAAATATGTCTGAGAAATGTTGAAATATTGATTATTGAAAATAACAAGAGAAGATGATATGAAAAAACAATTGCAAATTTGATAAGCGGAAATGAAAATAAAACAAAAACAAAAACAAAAAAAAAACGAAGCAGCAAACATTGAAGAGAAATTATATTTTTAGAACAAATATTTATGAAACAATTAAACATAGGATTTAAATATATATTCAGTTTGAGTTGATAAAAATTAGAGCAGATAACAGATAAAAAATAACACACACACACACACCACACACACACACACACACACACACACATATATATATATATATATATATATATATATATATATATATATATTTGGAATAAAAAGGCCTTAAATACCATGGGTATCGTGATTATGGACCATTTCCACTCGAGAGCATGCTCAAGAGCTTCTTCAGATCACTGAACTCTACAACAAACTACGGGTAGAGAATTAGGACCCACCTAGAATCACCTTGTACCAAGAAACTTGGTACCACACCAAAGTATTATATATATATATATATATATATATATATATATATATGTATGTATGTATGTATGTATATTTTAATCCTCTTAGTAAAGAATTGCATTTGAAAAATGGCAATAATTTGTAAGTAAAATTATACTACAAAACCTTTCCAGGGAAAAACGAAAAATAGAGAATAGCAAGAGAGTCAGTTTTTGCGATCTCTCTCTTCCTCCTCTCTCTCTCTCTCTCTCTCCATATAATATATATATATTATATATATATGTGTGTGTGGGGGGGGTTAGGTTAAAAATAAACATATATTCTTAGCAAGACAAAAACAAGTTTTTATTTCGGACAGCAAATAGTGAGCATCTTCTGAACGAAGGTTTCTAAAAAGTTCTAAACCCGAACATGAAAATCTATATGTTATCTCACATGTTCATTCACTCATAACATCTTTACTCAGGTTTATTCAACCTTTCCAAAAAAAATAAGAAAATGAAAAAAAAAAGTTTTTTCCTCGTTGGGATATATTTTTTAGAGCCAATCCTTATTTCTTTTATTAAAATTGCTATTTTTAAAGTTTACTCGGATCATATGACATTTAGGCACCAGCCTTTGTGATCCTCGTTTCATAGAAGGACGTTTTTCTTCTTTTATGCATTTCTTTCTTTCATTATATAATCTATATTCTAAATTCCTTTCTTATTGTTTCTTCTTTTCTTGCAACCGTAATTCCATACAAAAAAAGTTTTTTCCTTGTCTTCTTTTTACGGTTTTTTTCTTTCTTTACTTTTAATTTTTAATTTTACACATCTATATTTCCATTTTCAACCCAGATTTTCTTTGTTTCTTTCTTGGCTTTCTTTTTTCTTTTTTCTTCTTTTGATTTTTATATTCCATCACTTACACTTTTTCCCCTCTTTCTTATTTTCTTCTTTTTTCTTCCTTCAATTTAATATTCTCGCTTCAGCATTTTTTCAAATCCATTCATTCTTTCTTTTCTTTCTTCTTTCTGTTTTCTACAAACCACTATATCATATTCGAATTTTTCCCTTCCTTTTCCTTTTGTTTCTTTGCAACCGGTATTACAAACAATTTTCTTTGGGCTTCGCTCCCCCTTTTATCTATCTTTATTACTCAACTATAAGTAATATTCCTTGCCTTATTTTTAAAAATTCTTTTTCTTTTTTTTTAAAATCTTTATTTCCATCAAAATTACATTTTCTTCTTACTTTCTAAACATTCTTTCTTTCTGCAATTAAATATATTTCCATCACCTCTAAATTTTCTCTATTCCTCTTTTGTGCTCTTTCACACCAATGATATAGTTCTTAGATATTTCGTGGTCTTTAATTTCCTTCTTTCTTTTCTTCTTTCTTTCAATTCATATGCAGTCCTATATAATTCCTCTTTACTTTTTCTTTAACTTTCTTTAAGTTTAACCTTATTAACTATATTTTCCACCGGCTTACATTGTGCTTGTCTATTTACTTTTCTTTTTCTTTTTCCCAAAAATACCAACACCTTTAAACTTCTTTCTGTACAGTGTTTTTGTTTTCTTCGTAGTATATACATTTTATTACACAATTTCTTTTTCTACGGTTTCGATTATTTTATGTGACTGTCGGGCTTTTCTTTCTTCTGATATGGTCTTGACGTAATTGCTTCATCTTCATCAATCAATTCTCTTCTTTTACAAATGTTGCCGTTTTGGTCTCTTTTAACAGCCATTTGTGTTTGAGAACCTTAATTTATGACATTCCCTTCGTTCTGAACAACTCTATATATAGGTTCAGATCAGGTAGTAAAGAGAGGACAAACTGAATAACAAAATGATATATAGAAAGAAATGTATATAAAGATGCAATCTAATATATGGAGTACCTTGTTAAAGAAATGTATATATAAATTATATATAAGATAATAAGAGTAAAATGAAAGTGAAGAAAGAAACGAGAAATATATTCTATATAAACAAAAGAAGATAATAAACAACAAAAGCAAAGGAACGAAGGAAAGAATGAATAGAAAAAAGAAAGAAAGAAAGAAAGAAAGAAAAAGAAGAAGAAAGTATTCGAAGAGACAAGGAAAGAAGAAAGAGTCGAAGAAAGAATTAAGTGTCGAAGAAAGAAAAAGAAAGAAAGAATCGAAGAGAGAAGGAAAGAAAGAAGGACAGAAAGAAAGAGTCGAAAGAACATAGAAAGAAAGAAAGACGTCAAAGAAAGAAAGAAAGAAAAGAAAGAGAAAAGAAAGAAAGAAGTGTCAGAGGAGGAAAGCGTCGAGAAAGAGTCAAAGAAAGAGTCGAAGAAAGAAAGAGTTCGAAGAAATAAAAAAGAAAGAAAGAATAGTGTCAAAAGGAAGGACAAGCGTCGAAGAAAGAAAGAAAGAGTCGAAGAAAGCGTTGAAGAGAAAGAAAGAGTCGAAGAAAAAATAGTCGAAGAGAGAAAGAAAGAAAGAGACCGAAGAAAAAAAGAAAAAAAAACAAAGAGCCGAAGAAAGAAAGAAAGAAAGAGTCGAAGAAAAGAAGAATCGAGAAAGAGTCGAAGAAAGAAATAAAGAAAGACCGAAAAAAAAACAAAGAAAAAGTCAAAGAAAAAAAGAAAGAAAGAAAGTCTCAAAGAAAGAAAGAGTCGAAGTAAGAAAGAAAGAGTCGAAGAAAGTGTCGAAGAAAGAAAGAGTTGAAGACAGAAAGAAAGAAAAGAAAGAAGAAAGAGCCGAAGGAAAAAAGAAAAACAAAAAAGAGCCGAAGAAAGAAAGCAGAGAAAGAGTCGAAGAAAGAAATAAAGAAAGAAAGAGTTGAAGAAAGAAAGGGCCGAAAAAGAAATAAAGAAGAAAGATCCGAAAAAAAAACAAAGAAAAATTCAAAGAAATAAAGAAAGAAATAGAGAAAGAAATACTAAAAACAAATAAAGAAAAAGAAAAAAAATCGTCAAACAACCAAAAAACAACGACCAACAAAACAGAACAAAAAAAAGGGAACGAACGAAGAGTCAAAGAAAAGAGTCGAAGAAAGAAGAAAAGAAAGAAGAATAAATGAATGAAAAGGGAAAACAGTTTTTAAAAAATACATACAAAATTGAACACTGAACAGAAAACAATAACCTTTAAATACCAAATAATTTAGGATTACGAAGAGGAAGAGGTCCTGAGGAAGAGGGTCCTGAGAAGAAGAAGAAAAACAGAGAGGAAAGATAAAGTAAGGAGAGTAAATAAACAGGGGAGGTAAAAGGAGGATTGAGGAATGAAATTCGGGTATGAGAGCTGGAGAATTCGTCCCAAGGTCAATAAATAAAAAACGTTAATAAAACTCTCAAGTTGATACATAAATAAAATGTTGGAAAAGAACGGTAACTCCTGGGAAACCAGAATGGTTTTAAAGAATTTGAAATATGTCACGAAAAACAAAGCTTTGGAATTTTCAAACGAAACGCACACACAAAACATACAAAGTATATAGAAAGGTTCAAATAAAGACATACGTCTAATATATAATATTATATATATATAATTATTATATATATATATAGTGTGTGTGTGTGTGTGTGTGTGTGTACTTACATACATATTCAGGAACTCATATATATTAACTCATACTATATCTTCGCGCATGCATACACATACAGACACCACACACACACACATACACACACACATGCATATATACACATATATATACACACATTTAATATACACCTATTATATATGTGTGTGTGTGTGTGTGTGTGTTGTGTGTGTGTGTGTATTCACATACATATTCAGGCACTCATTATATATTAACTCATACAATATCTTTCGCGCAACGCACACACATACAGACACAAACACACACACATACACAAACAACACACACACATATATATATACATATATGTTCACACAATGAACTATACATATATAAGTTTTTATATATACATTGACCACACAAGCTTACATATACATACACTCCGACAAGAAGGACTCGTGCATACTCGCACACACACACATACACAAAAATATACCGAAAACTCATAGATAGGCAGTTGCGTTACGTATGAACACACACACAAACAATTATATATATATATATTTATATATATATATATATATATATGTGTGTGTGTGTGTGATTGTGTGTGTGTATATATATTCACACAAATATATATGTACTACATAGTATAGTATATAAATAAATATAAGTATATACATATATAATCACACACACACACACACACACACACACACACATATAATATATATATATATATATATATATATATATAATGTATATCATATATATATATTGAGGGAGAGTAGTGTGGATGATTGTTTCTAGTGTGTTTGTGCAGTACAATGAGTATGCGTATATATTGAAAGCTATAAATTAACCTAAGATATGTGGAATGAATAAAGCCGTAATCGTAAACTATGTTTAGATGTTCAGTAACTTTACAACTTTACTTTTGCACACACAAGCACACACACACACACACACACACACACACACACACACACACATATTATATAATTTAATATATATATATATATTGGAATGGGAGAGGGGCATATATACATGTATGTGTGTATTTTTGTCGCTGTATTATAGGCGCACATGATTGGGAATTGCCATTCTTATTTCTGTTCTTATATATATATATATATTATATAATATTATATATATATATATATATATATTATATGCTTTCATTTGACGAGTAAGTGCTGAAGAAGATATAATCGTAAATTTCATTAAAAGTCAGTGAAGAAAAACTCATGGAAGATATGTGCAAACACTTGCAGCAAATTATGTTCCCTTCGTTTCTACAGCGAGGAACTCACTCGGTCTCTGTGTAAATATTATATCCATTCATACTTCTTTATTCTTTAATTTTTCTTTTCTTTTCTTTACGGAACTCGGCTAGTGATAGTACTCTTGCACTCACACGATTATGCCTAGACACGTACACGCACAGGTAACCAAATTATTTGTGGGATGTGTCCGTGGCCGCAGTGGCTAACGTGTTAGACCGTGACATCGTAATAAGTAAGTTTCTAACTCTAGTCCCGCTATTACGTTTAATTTCTGGCTAATACTCTTGGGAAATGTATGATCTCTCTCATTCCCCAGTACTACAACACTACTTCTCATGTATTGCTTTGGCCACACATAACCTACAAAATTGATATGCCATTAAACAAAGAAAAAACGTGTCTGTGTAAATATTGTATCCATTCATTCGTTATTTCTTCTCTTTCTTTTACGTTGAACTCGGCTAGGAATGATACTCTTGCACTCACACGATTATGCCTAGCACGTACACGCACAGGTAACCAAATTATTTGTGGGGGTGTCTCCGTGGCGCAGTTGCTAACGTGTTAGACCCTGACATCGTAATAACTAAGTTCTAACTCCAGTCCCGGTATTACGTTTAATTTCGGACTAATACTCTTGGGAAATGTATGATCCCTCTCATTCCCCACAAACTTCTCCTTCATGGATTGCTTTGGCCACACATAACCTACGAAAGTTGAGTATGCCATTAACAAAAGAAAGAGAACATATTTTTTGTTCGGTTTATTGAGTAAATGGACCATTATGACAATTAGGCCACCCCTTTTGCGATCTCGTTTCATAAGGACATTTGTTTTCATTTACACCGTCAACGTCCGGTTGTTTGTTAGGGATTTAGGGTTTGGGGTTAGGGTTAGGGTTTTAGGTAGGGGTTAGGGTTAGGGTTAGGTTTAGGGGTAAGTTTATAATGTTTAAGAAAAAAACTCTAAAATCATCTGTTAACAAACACCGGATGTGACGTTGNGGGGCAAAGTCCAGTATCGATTTATTAATTCTTATTATTATTACTATGTTTATCTTATCACTTTATATTATTATTTGTCCATTTTCGAAGTGTTCACCCATCCACATTACGAATTGGCCTCTCACTGAATGACAATAGATGAAAATGAGTCTTACCAGTTTTTTTATCAAGCAAGTGACAAGTCCATCCGTTCCAGTCTCTCTGAGATTCTGGGCAGATTGCAGCAGCAGTGGTTCATCAGTTGTTCCTGAATGCGGTTTCAAGCCCTGTCTCGTTCGAATTGCCTCCAAAAACTTCCCAAACCCTTTCCAACCTTTACGTTCCCAACGCACCAACTTACATTGGTATCACCTTTCCACTTTTTCATATTCCATAACTTTTTCAGTTTTGCTCTAGGCAATGTTTCCCAATATTGTCAATTTTTCAATTTTCCTTAGCTTCACCCTTGATTCTGCGGCAACTGCAAAATCACCAGTTGACAAAGTTTCTTCTTTTCTTTTTGTTTATCAACACTAGTCTGGCGCCTTCTTGTGTAGCTGATAAAGGTATCCGTTTTTTATTTTCCAAACTCCCAGGAAGAATTTTGTTATTTGGCACATACGTGGCGTGCGTCGACATCGCGTTTTCTGAAAAGAAGAGAAATATTCTGGGGTCTTATTGCAAAGAATATAACCATTTGTGTCTTTGTATAGGTGCAAATAATGAATTTTGCCCTATAATTCCAAAGGTGGCCCAAACACTTCCCAACCCAGTCGTGTCCCTCTAGTTTGGTGTATTCCCCTCCGTATCGAATTGTGCTATGTTTGCTACATTCGCAGAGAGTATATGTACTGGTCTCATCTCTTATATCCCGGCCAAGATTGTCTACATTTCATTGTATTGGGTTGCTGAATTCAATGTTTCGCTTCGATTCGTTTTTTTTTTTGTATGTTCGTCCTGTATGTTTGGTTGCCATTATTTTGTGCTATGCAGCAAATTATTTTATATTATATTATTATTATTATATTATTAAACTATCACTCCCCCTTTGAGTAGTTTTCACATCCAGCGGAGTTAGCTGCATTGTTATCACTGGATGAGGCCTGGTAAGTGGACAACAAGGTTCCATCAGCCTCCAGGACTCCCCTGAGTATTTTCTAACCCTGATTTCTTTTAAATGCAGTTGTCTGAATATTCCAATTTTCTTCCTTGAGATGGAGTCGTCCTGACTCGAACCGACAGATTTTCCAGTAGTCTGTCCAGTCATTTGTTCTCAAGCGCATTATGTATTATTATATTATTATTATTATTATTATTATTATTATTATTATTCCAGTTAGTATCAGTATTAGTAGTAGTAGTTTTACACCAGCTTTAGCTGCCAGTTCCTAGACAGTACAATCTCATTTCAAAAAATTCCAGAACTGTTAGTCGCTTTCTAGATGACATGCACACCACATGACCAAACAATGAACAAAAATATTATCTACGCATAAACAGTAAAGGAAATAATTTTGTTTTATAAAAATATTATTCATCGGTTATTTACAATCATAAGCTTATGATCTTATTTAAAACCAACGTTTTCGCTTTTATGTGTCTTTTTCGTTCTTTTTTTTCTCTAATTTTCTGTATAGATACTTATTATAAAAAAGTACATGAGTAAAACTGGCATGATTAACGAAAAGAAATATGTCTGAGAAAATGTGAAATATGATTATATAAAATAACAAGAGAAGATGATTGATGAAAAAAAACAATTGAACAAATTTGAATAAGCGGAAATGAAAAATAAAACAAAAAACAAAAACAAAAAAAAAACGACAGCAGCAAACATTGAAGAAAGGAAAATATTTTAGAACAAAATATAGAAACAATTACATAGGATCTTTAATATATATTCCATTGTGGAAGTTATAAAAATTTAGAGCAGATAACAGATGAAAAAATAACACACCACACAACACACACACACACACACACACACACACACACCACATATATTATATATTATATATATATATATATATTTATTATATATTTGGAATAAAAAGCCTTTAAATACCATGGGTATCGTGATTATGGACCATTTCCACTCGAAGCATCTCAAGAGCTTTCTTTCAGATCACTAACTCTACAACCAACACTACGGAGTTTAGAGAATTAGGACCCACCTAGATCACCTTGTACCAAGAAACTTGTCACCACACCCCCAAAGTTTAATATATATATATACTTTATATATATGAATATATTTATATATATATATTTATTGTATGTATGGTATTGTATATTTTAATCCTCTTAGTAAAAAGAATTGCATTTTGGAAAAAAAAATGGCAATAATTAATTGTAAGCGTAAAATTATACTACAAAAACCTTCGCAGGGAAAAACGAAAAATAGAGAATAGCAAGATGAGTCAGTATTTGCACTCTCTCTCTCTCTCTCTCTCTTCCTCTCTCTTCCATATAATATTATATATTATATATATATATGGTGTGTGTGGGGGGGGTATGGTTAAAAAAGATATAAACAATGATCTGGAGGGGGCGCAAGACAAAAACAGTTTTTTCTATCATTTCTCGGACAGCAAAAAAATAGTGAGCAATCTTAGGCTGAAACGGAGGGGGAAGGTTATTTCAAAAAAAAGAAAAAGTTCTAAACCCGAACATGAAAAATCTATCTTAATCTTTATCTTCACACATATTTCATTCACTCATAACATTCTTTACTCAGGTTTATTCAAAACCTTTCCCAAAAAAAAAAAGAAAAAAAAAAACCAAAAAAAAAAAAAAAAAAAAAAAAAAAAAAAAAAAAAAAAAAATAAGAAACTTAGAAAAAAAAAAAAAAAAAAAAAAAAAAGTTTTTTTCCTCGTTGGATGTCTATAAATTTTTTTAAGCAGCCAATCCTTTATTTTCTTATATTAAAAATTGCTATTTTTTTTAGTTTACGCCGGATCATATGTGACATTTGTAGGCACCCCTTTTTGAATCTGCGTTTCATAAGTAAGGACCGTTTTTTCTTTTTACAACTACGGTCAAACAGCCGGCTTCGTTTGTAACAAGATGTTTGAAGGTTTTTTGTCTAAATTATAAAACTTACCCCTACCTAACCCTAACCCTAAGCCCGCGTAACGCCGTAAACCTACGCCTAACCCCGACCGCTAGAGTCGCCTAACAAACAATCCGGAACGGTTGACGGGTAAATGAAAGACAAGAGTGGGGCGCTTCATGGAAACGAGATCGCAAAAGCGGTGCCTAATTTGTCATTGATGGTCCATTACTCACATTAAACCGAACGAAAAAAAGAGATATTGTTCTCTTCGTTGTTCAATTGCGATAATCAACTTCGTAGGTTATATTGGTGGCAAAGCCTCAATCCGATGCAAGAGAGAAGTGGTTGTGGGTAAAATGAGAGGGATCATACATTTCCCAAAGGAGTATTAATAGTCCGAATTAAAGCCCGTGAATACCGGATGGAGTTAGACTTGATAGTTATTACAGTCACGGTCTAACACGTTAGCAAACTGCGGCCACGGAACGACCCGCCACAAATAATTTGGTTAACTGTGCGGCGTCGTGTAGTGCCTAGCATTAATCGTTGTTTGAGTGCCAAGAGTATCATTCACTAGCCCCCCCGAAAGTTCCACCGGGTTAAAGAAAAGAAGAAGAAATAACGAATGAATGGATACAATATTTACACAGACACGGTCTCTTTCTTTGCTTTAATGGCATATCAAACTTTTGTAGGTTATGTGTCTGGCCAGCAATTACATGAAGAATATAGTGTTGTAGTACTTGGGGGACGAAAAGAGAGAAGATCATACATTTCCCAAGAAAGTATTAGCCAGGAAAATTAAAACGTAAATAGCGGGACTAGAGTTTGAACTACTTATTTACATGTCACGTGTCTAAACACAGTTTAGCCACTGCGCCCGCCACGGACACATTCCCACAAATTAATTTGGTTACCTGTCGCTGTTACGGTTCTAGGCATAATCGTGTGTTGTGAGGCAAAGGGTATATTCACTAGCCCGTTCACCGTAAAAAGAAAAGAAAAGAAAAATTAAAGAAATAAAGAAGTTAATGATGGTATATAATATTACACAGAGACCGAGTGAGTTCCTCGCTGTAGAAGAAACCGAAGGAACATAATTTGCGCAAGTGTTTGCACATATCTTCCATGAGTTTTTCTTCACTGACTTTTAATGAATTAACGATATATAATCTTCTTCGCACTTACTCGTCAAATGAAAGCAAATATTTATTATATATATATATATATATATATATATATATATATATATTATATATAAGAAAGAAATATAAGAATGGCAATTCCCAATCAGTGCGCCTATAAATAACAGCGACAAAAACTACACACATCACATTGTTATATATGCCCCTCTCATTCCAATATATATATATATATAATATATTATATATATATGGTAGTCGCTGATGTGTCTGTTTTGTGTGCTGGTGTAGTCGTTTGTGTGCATTGTGTGTGCAAAAGTAAAGTTGTAAGTTACTGAAAAAAATTCTAAACAATAAGTTTACGATTACGCTTTATTCACCACATAATCTTAGGTTAATTTAATAGCTTTCAAATATTATACGCATTACTCATATTGTACCTGCACAACACACAATAGAAACATCAATCCACACCTACCTCTCCTCAATAATATATATTATATAACATATATATATATATATTATATATATATATATATATATAATGTTGTGTGTGTGTGTGTGTGTGTGTGATTATATATGTATATAACTTAATTTATTTATACTAATACTATTTATGACATATAATTATGTGTGAATATATATTACACACAACAACACACACACACAACACACATATATATATATATATGATATATATATATATATATATAAATTGTTTGTTGGTGTTCATACGTAATCGCAAACTGCCTATCTAATGAGTTTCGGGTATAATTTTTGTGTTATGTGTGATTAGTGTGCGAGTATGCACGGTCCTTCTTGTCGGATGTTATGCTATTATGTAAGCTTGTTTGTCAATTATATATAAAAAACTTTATATATGTATATTTCATATGTGTACATATATGTATATATATATGTGTGTGTGTTTGTGTATGTGTGTGTGTTTTGGTCTGTGATGTTCCGTGACTAACCTATCTTCCCGTGGCGAAAGATATTGTATGAGTTAATATATATGAGTGCCTGAATACATGTATTGTGAATACACACACACCACACAACACACACACACACACACACACATTATACTATGTGTGAATAATTAATGCTGTGTATATATATGTGTATATATGCATTGTTGTGTGATGTGTGTTGTTCGTGGATGTTCTTCGGTCTAATGCGATGCGCGCAGACTTTAGTATGAGTCTAATATATATGAGTTCCTGAAATATGTATGTAAGTTACACACACAACACCACCACACACACACACATATATATATATATTATATTATATATATTATATTATATATATTAGACGTAGGTCTTATTTAACCTTTTCTATATACTTGTATGTTTTGAGGTAATTTGGTATTTCACATTCGTGCGTTCGTTTTGAAATTCCAAAGCTGTTTTTCGTGACATATTTCAAATTCTTAAAAACATTCCTGGATTCCCAGGAGTTACGTTCTTGTCCAACATTTTATTTTATGTATCAACATTAGAGAGTTTATTACAGTTTTTTTATTTATGACCTTGGGTACGAATTCTCCAGCTCTCATCACCCGAATTTCCATTCCTCATCCTCCTTTTTTACCTCCCCCCTGTTTTATTTACTCTCCCTACGTTAATCTTTCCTCTTCCCTGTTTTTTCTTCTTCTTCTCAGACCCTCTTCCTTCAGACCCTCTTCCTCATTCGTAATCCTAATTTATTTGTATTAAAGTTATTTGTTTTCTTGTTCAGTGTTTCAATTTTGTATCTATTTTTTAAAAACTGTTTTCCCTTTTCATTCATTTTATTCTTTCTTTCCTTTCTTTCTTTCTTCGAGCTCTTTCTTTTGAAACTCTTTCGTTACGTTCCCTTTTTTGTTTCTGTTTTGTTGTCGTTGTTTTTTGGTTGTTTGACACGATTTTTTTTTTCTTTTTCTTATTGTTTTTTAGTATCTTTCTTTCTCTACATTTCTTTCTTTATTTCTTTGAACTTTTTCTTTGTCTTTTTTTTTTTTCGGATCTTTCTTTATTTCTTGTCTTCGGGCCCTTTCTTTCTTTCAACTCTTCTTTTCTTTATTATTTCTTCTATCGCCCTCTTTCTTGCTTTCTTTCTTCTCCGGGCTCTATTGTTTCGTTTTTTTTTTTTTGTTTGATTTTTTTTCTCTTTTTTTTCTGCTCTTTCTTTCTTTTCTCTCTTTTCTTCTGTCCTTCAACTCTTTCTTTCTTCGTTACACTTTCTTCGAGCTCTTCTTTTCTTACTCGACCTCTTCTTTCTTTTGAGAAGCACTTTCTTTCTTTCTTTTTTTCTGATTGAACTTTTTTCTTTGTTTCTTTTTTTTTTTTTTTTTTTTTTTTTTCTTTTTTTTTGTTTTTTTTTTTTTTTTTTTTTTTTATTTGTTTTTTTTTTTTTTTTTTTTTTTTTTTTTTTTTTTTTTTTTTTTTTTTTTTTTTTTTTTTTATTTTTTTTTTTTTTTTTTTTTTTTTTTTTTTTGGTCTTTCTTTATTTTTTTCTTTCTTCGACTCTGTTCTTCGACTCTTTTCTTTTTTCTTCGACTCTTCTTTCTTTTTCTTTTCTTCCGGCTCTGTTTTTTTTTGTCTTTGTTTCTTCGCGGCCTTTCTTTTCTTTCTCTCTTAATTCGTCTTATTCTCGACTATTAACCCTCGAGACTTTTTTTTTTTTTTTTCTTTCGAACTCTTCCTTTCTTTCAAACGCTTTCTTTCGGAACTCTTTTTTTTTTTTTTTTTTTTTCTTTCTTCCGACGCCTAATTATCTTCTTTCCCCTTTTCGTACCACTCTTTTCTTTCTTTCTTTTCTTTATCTGTCTCTCCTGTTCGACTCTTTCTGTCTTCTCGATCTCTTTCTTTTGACTCTTTCTTCGACCTTTCCTCCTCTGTACACTTCTTTCTTTCTTTCTTATCTTTCTTTTTTTTTTTTTTTTATTACTTTTCTTCTTTTCATGTTGATCTGTTTCTTCTTTATTTCTTCGCTCTCTTTCTGTCCTCTTTCTTCCTTCTCTCTTCGATTCTTTCTTTTCGTTTCTTCTCTATCTTCGGTCGCACACGCCTTAATCTCTGTTCATTCGACATTCTTTTTTCTTCCTTCTCTCTTCGATACTTTCTTTCTTTCTTTCTTTACTTTCTTTCTTTCCTTCTCTTTTCTTACGTTCAATTCTTTCTTCGTCCTTTTCTTTTTGTTGTTTATATCTTCTTTGTTGTTTTAAAAATTTCAGAATCTGCTTTCTTTTTCTTTTCACAATTTATTTTCCCTCTTTCTTTTAGTACCTTTCCTTACACTCCTTCTACGTCAATTCAGTTTTCCCCTTTATCTTTCTATAACATTTTTAGTTTTCCAGTTTGTCCTCTCTTTGACTGCCACTCCCCCCTTATAAATGAAGTTGGTTTCAGAACAAGGAACATAATTAAGGTTCTCAAACAACAACTGGCTGTTAAAAACGACCAAAACGCCAGCGAAACATTTCAAAAGAAGAAATTGAGTTATGAAGATGACAATTACTTGCAACACAATCAGAAGAAAGAAAAGCGACAGTCACATTAAAATAATGTCCGAAAACGAAAGAATTGTAAGAAAGATAATGATTATACTACGAAAAAAAAAACAGAAACACTGACAGAAAGAAAGTTTAAGTGTGGTATATATTTGGAAAAAGAAAGAAAGTAAAGACACAATGGAAGCGGTGGAATATATTTAAAACTTAAAGAAGATTTAAAAAGTTAAAGAAATAATAAGTGACGCAATGAAATTGGAGAAGAAAGAGAAAGGAAAGAAGGAAATAAACGAAAATATAAGAGACTAAATATTGTGAAAGAAGAAAAAAGAGAATATGAAGAAAATTTAGTGATGGAATATATTTAAATTGCAGAAAAGAAAGAATGTTAGAAGTAAGAAAGAAAATGATAATTGATGGAATAAAAGATTTAAAAAAAAAAAAAGAATTTTTTAAAAATTTAGGCAAGGAATATTACTTTATATTGAGTAAAGAAATGAAAAGAGCGAAAGAAAGAAAATTGTTTTATCACGGTTGCCAAGAAACAAAGGAAAAGGAGGAAATTCGAATATAGATATTATGGTGTAGAAAAGAAGAAAGAAAGAAAGAAAGAAAAGAAATGCGATTGAAAAAATGCTGAAGCGAGAGATATAATGAAGGAAAGAAAATAGAAGAAAATAAAAGAAAACAGAGGGGAAAATGTAAGTGAGGATATAAATCAAAAGAAGAAAAAAGGAAAAAAAAAACAGAAAAACAAGAAAACTGGTTGAATGGAAATAAATGATGTAAATAAAATTTAAAATTAAAAGAAAGAAAACCACGTAAAAAACAAGCGAAAGAAAAAAACTTTTTGTATGGAATTACGGTTGCAAGAAAAAAGAAGACAAAAGAAACGGAATTAAAATATAATATATAATGAAAGAAAAGAAAGAATGATGAAAAGAAAAAATGGGTAGAAAATATACGTTTTGAAAGAAAGAAAGCAAAGGTCCCTTGCAACTGTATCAAGAAAGAAAGAAATTGCGAATTGAGTCAAAGAAAGAAAGAATGAAAAAATGTCAGTGATGGCTTCATAATTCACAAAAAAAAGTTCAAACAAAAAACAAAGAATGAAAAAAGAACACAAAGCAAAAAAAAATTGGTTTTATGGAAATTCATCAGAGATAACAAAAATAAAGAAAGAAAATACAAGAAAAGGAAACTGCTATTAAGCATGGTGATGATAAAGAAAAAAAAAAGAACGAAAAGTTGAGAAAGATAATTAAAAGAAAGAAAAAAATTGAGTTCGTGCAAAAAATGGTTGAAAGAAGAAAAAGATAAATATAAAGACAATAGACAAAACAAAGAAATTACAATTTGGAAAAGGAGTTGGAAGAAGAAAGCAGCGGAGGAAAGTAAGAGAACGTTAAGGTCCCTGTTGAAGGAAAATTCCGGCGAAACGAATGAACGAAAGATGGCGAAAGAACAAAAATAAAAAGAAAGAAAAAAAAAGAAGGTTTGCCAAAAATGGTTGAAAAGAAAAGAAGATAGAAAAAATAGACAAAGAAAAGAAACGCGAAATTTTGGAAAAGCGAGTCGCGAAGAAAGAAAGGACAGCGCAGAAAAGTAAAGAATCGGTTGATGAACAAAAGGAAATTAAATGAACAAACGACGACAAGAGAGCTTCAATAAAAATAGAAAAATAATGAGAAGAAAACTAAGTTCGAAAAAAATAAAGAATAAAAATAAAA
>CM042172.1:68096787-68099287 GCA_023376005.1 Doryteuthis pealeii | reverse complement strand
TAAAATCTTCATTATTTTTGCTCAAAAACCAAGCCCTAGTGATAGTGAATGTGTATATATATATATAAGAGAGTTTCATAATTTGCTTGAAGCATTGTGTATGTATTGGTTAGGAGGTAGATTTAGAAGGCCATCACAATGCAGTTTGGAATAAATAAAAATAATAATACGGTAACAATGGTGGTGTGTGTTGACCTGTATTTTTTATTATTTTATTAAAATAAAAAATACAGGTCAACACACACCACCATTGTTACCGTATTATTATTTTTTATTTATTCCAAACTGCATTGTGATGGCCTTCTAAATCTACCTCCTAACCAATATAATATATATATATATATATATATATATATATAATATATATATATACTTTGTCGTTAATAAGCCGTAATATTGCAGTCATAGCTTCTGAAAGATGATATGATATTTTCAAAACAAGGACCTCACCATAATAAAATAATCGAATTCTTTTTTAAATATAATTTTATGTTTTCTGTTGCCCCCCCCCCACTACACACACACTCGAAAACACACACACACACACACACACACGCACACACACACACACTCGCACACATACGCAAACGTGAGTGTATGTGTCTGTGGGTGCGTGCGTGCGTGTTTTGAGTTTATAATAAATATAAAAATATTCTATCAAATACAGTTCTTGATTTTTACCTGTGTCTACATACGTGTTTTCGTACGCGCGTGCGTGAGCTTTTTGTGTAATTCATTTTTCATGAAATAAAACAGCTTCAAATAGTAGGTTCATATATATTTTTTAAAAATTCATATACAAAATGTCCTTCCTTATTTAAATTTACTCCTGATACTATGCTCTCTCTCTCTCTCTCTCTCTCTCTCTCTCTCTCTCTCTCTCGCGCGCGCTCTCTCGCTCTCTCTCCCTCTCTCTACCCATGTCCTTTTCTTTGTTGCACACCCACCGCTTTTCAATTATACATACATAAATACATACATACATACATATATAAATATATATATATATATATATATATATATATATATATATATAATATATTCTTATATATATGTAATATATATATTATATATTCTTATATATATATATATATATATTATATATATATATATTATATATATATATATATATATATTATTATTATTATTATTATTATTATTATTATATTATATTTCATCTTATCTTTCATAATCTGATACTGGACAAGGCCGCTTATTAATCAAGATGACATTATAGGTACGCACAGCCTTCAGCTGGCGTTACATATTAAAATCTTCGGTGGGAGACTCTGCAAGACGTCGCACCCATGAAAAGGACGGCCTTAAATCCGTTATCAAAGGGGGGGGGGGTGTTTAATTAACCCCGAATTGCCTATTTACTGGAAACTTTCCAGAATACCCCTGTGCAGGGCGTAGATCAGCTACACCCCTGATCATATACTGGGGTCAGAAAGAAATGAAATAGCTCCATCCAGAGGACCCCAACGAACTTTCACCCTCATGGCTATCGCAATGATCATCGACTTAATTTTTCTTTAGATCTGATCTAAGGTTTATTCAGAGAGACAGATAAACACCATAAATTATTTACATAGACTAGCAAATATATGCACCCTCCGGGTGCAAGTATTTAAGTTTTAATGTAATAAAATATTGTATTAAATTAGAAAGGCTAATGAAACTAAATAAGAATACACATAAAAAGATTTGAAACAGAGTGAGTATAATAAAAGATTTGAAACAGAGGGAGTATAATAAAAAATGGAACAACTGAAACTTACTCTTCCATCACTCTCGTCTTTCATTGTTATTTTTTCTAATTTAAGTATTTAGTTATAATAGGAAGTAAAGAATAAAATGACAGTTATTTTATCTTGTTAATGGATTTCATTTAAGATTCATTGAAGAGATTTTTTGCTTATATTCATTAAAATAAAACCAAACAGTTAGAAATCAATAATACTAAGCACATATTTATTAAATTCGATTTTTTAATATTAATATGCAAATTAGCCTTCCCGTTCACACTGTAAATCGCTATTTTGTTGTATATATAAATACAATTGCATGTTGTCAGTATGTAGACATAGTTATCAGTATTAATAATGTAAGACAATTTTATTAATAATTGAGGTTAAATAAAATCATGGAGAATGTGATGTCAATAACTAAGAGAATTGTGACTTGAGTAGGAATATAGTTTCGGTTACAGACAGAAAAACACAGAATCTCCATTATAATAAGATTTGTAAGTATAATTTTTTATACTTTTAAAATTATGTAAATAATTTAATGTATTATTTGTTAGGGGCCGGTTTATCCCAGTCGGTAGAGCAGCTCCATGGGTAATAGGAATGTTCCTGGTTCGATACCGGTCACCGCCCACTCAGCGTATGAGTAGCACATATTGGGTAATCTGATCTCTATGGTAAAATGGAGTGTGGCGCTACAATCTCAGTAAATAATTTCCCTTGTCAAGCACTAGCGAAAAGGGGATAGA
>CM042172.1:68086787-68091787 GCA_023376005.1 Doryteuthis pealeii | reverse complement strand
CTTATATATTTTTAAAACTTTCTTTTGTAGCCGGAATATTTTCTTGAACTTTTTGATATTTATATACAATTTTACTGCAAACTCTTTTCAATGATAAAAATGCTTATCATTTTTTAAAATAAAATTTATTTATTTTTAACATAAAATACGCATTTAAAAATTTTTTTTGAAAATTCCTGTACTGATCGAGAGCGTTCTGTGCCTCGTGATTAATGATATTATTTATTTCGTCTTTCCGTTTACAATGTTGCTTTGATAATGACCTCTTTATATGGTCGAAACAGATTTCTGTCAGCAAAACTTTTACATCTTGTTGTTGTTTTCTACAAACTTTCTACACATAATGTCGGATTCATATCCATTTTACCTTTCATATATGTATATGTATATATATATACACACACACGTAATATATATTACGCATCATCCTATTATTATATGTAGGCAGACAAACAGACATAAATATCCACACCTATGTATTAATCTCTCTCTCTCTCTCTCTCTCTCTCTCTCTCTCTCTCTCTCTCTCTCTCTCTCTGTGTGTGTGTGTGTGTTCAAAAGGATGATCTTTTTAATTAGCCGACGCTAAAACTTTTCGGTTTGTTCAGCAAACCATCATCAAACTAATATCAATAATGAAAGAACCTTTAGACTAAAAACGTTTATAAGCCTTTGCTTTCGTCAGTGTGTTGCAGTTTATTCTTCTTCCTTAAATGTTAAAAAAAAGAGACAACTGGAGCGCCACGTAACCGCTAGTGTTTCCTTTTAAACTGAATAACCCAATTATCAAGTATTATTCCTTAGAGTCGTGGATACTAATAAAATGGGTAATTTATGAGGAAGTGCGTCCCGGTCTCCTGCCTCAAGAGTTGCTGCCCGGTGACTATTAAAATAACGACCAAGCTCAGTCTATTCAAAACTATCCATCTATCTATCTATCTCAATTTGTTCATATTTATCTATATTACTTTAAATACTAAGATTTTATATTTATTCGTGTTTGTTTAATGTCTTGTTTTTAGTTTCAATAAACAAGAATTATGACAAAAAAGATTCGACCCCCCCACACACAAATACATTTACTCGTCGAAAATATCTATCTCCATTTTTTCGTAGCTATCTATATTATTTTGTTTGTTTATCTATCTATCTATCTATCTATCTATCTCAGTCTGTTTAAAACTATATATCCATCTTCATATCTAAACAAGAATTACGACAAATTACGATAAATAAACAAGAATTACGACGAGCTGTGGTTGTTATTTTGATAGTCACCGGGTAGCGGTTTTTGAGGTAGGAAATCGGGACGCACTTCATAAATTAACATAAAATGAATATAATTTATTATTGGGTCTTTAATTCCTTAAAACATCTACATCTCATCGTTTCTTTTGTTTCCTACATTTGAAAAATAAACAAACCAGTCTCAATGGATCCCCAAAGCTGCCTGATGTACATTTTTAGGACAACGACGAAAACAAAGGAAAACATGAAGTTATAATTAATGGCCAAAATGAAATTAATCATTGCTGACATCAGTCGTCTCTTTCCGAATCACGCAAGATGCTGACCGCTCATCAATGACACTTAGATGAATGTCTTTATTTGTGTGTGTCTGTTGTCTTTTCTTAAAGAGATACATGTGCGGCTTTGTGACTGGAATTAATCACGCAAATATTAATGTTAATACGCGTGTATTTCCCTCTTTATTTGATAGTGTACATCTGTAAATTCTTATTACGGTCAAGTTACACTGAAGGCACTGGTTCCCTCTGTTGTTATTGGCATCGTTCCGTCTACTAAAGACGATGGCGTAGTGTCCACTTTTTTATCTGCAACTGCGTGAGTGGCTGAACAGACCAATTTTTGAATGGCAATCTCTGGTGCAGTAATTGAAAATAACCGGTGATGCTTGCTATAGATGCTGTTGTCTCTCCTTCCTTTTGGCTCTCTTTTCACTCGTTTTCGTTCCTTGTTTGACGAGGAGGCGTCAGGTCAGACGGTCTTCTGCATAAGTCTCGCATGAGTTGATGTAGATGAGGCATGTCTTCATGTCCCTCTTGCAGACATCTTTAAAGCGCAGGCGTTGTGTCCCTACTGGCCGGGTGCCCTCTACTAACTCAACATACAGTAGATATTTGAGGATGCAGCCTTTGTCCATCCTCCGGACGTGGCCTAGCCAACGTAGGCGTTCCCTCTAGATTACCGAATGTATAAGGTCACATGATTAAGTTCTGAACAGGCTCATCGTTGCTTAACCCATTGGTCGATATCTGACTTGGTACTGAAGTCATACGAGTTGGAACATGGCACCGGGCGGGAATAAGTACTGTATTAGCAATCGCGGCCAAAGTGTTATGTAACAGCGAATACGATAAACAATTTAAGCCATGAGTTTATCAGACTGACTTGATAAGTGCCACATATGGTAAAAAGTTGTCCAAAAATGTGATGTGCACCATATATGGTACACACCTATAACAGTATATATATTCTAAAATGACCATAAATCAGTTTTAATTATCAAATTTCAAAATACAAAACATTAATACTGTTAAGGAGTGTTCGAAATTAACAACGATATAACAGAAAATCTTTATTTCTAGCTGCAAATGACAAAATAATTTTTTTAAACTCATATCCTTGCATTTCAATTAATCCTAGTTAGATGCTTTCAAATTATTTACGAAAATCCTCAATTATTTTGTGCAGCAATGTAAGAGTATGTCTTTTTCGTACTTACATCTGCAAAGCTGCAGGCAAACTTTCACCCCATATATGGTAAACGCCTGTAAAAGTATATATATATTCTTAAAATGGCCATAGATCAGTTTTAATTATTAAATAAAAAAAAATTTAAAAAAACATTAATGCTGTTAAGGAGTGTTCGAAGTTAACAACGATATAACAGAAAATATTTATTTGCTGCTGCAAATGACAAAATAATTTACAAAAGACACACGCAACCTTACATTTCAATGAATCCTAGTTAGATCCCTCAAATTATTTACAAAAATCCTCAAAGTATTTTGTGCAGCTTTGCAATGGTAAATATTTTTGTACGTACATCTGCAAAGCTTCACACAACATTTCACTCTACTATCTGGCTTGGTACTGAAGTCATACGAGTTGGAAAATGGCGCCGTGTCGGAACAAGTTTTGCATTAGCAATCGCGGTCAACTTGTTAAGCAACAGCTTGTACTGTAAGCAATCTGAGTCCTTTCTTTAAAAAAAAACTGACTTGATTTAGCATTAAATGATTCGAAAACGTTTGATATGGCTGTAAGGATTAAAGTTCCAAATGTAAAACAAAACCTTCACGAAACATTTTCATCACGTTGGGGTCACCAGTTGTAAGATTCTACGTGATAATACTTGAAGATAAAAACTCCGACAAAGGTTAATAGACAAAACATTTTATATACAGCACAGAATAAACAGGGTACATAATACGTAGAGGTGTACATGAACATACATACATAAGTAATACAAAGTTACACGTAAAAGGATAAACATAAAAGCAACAGACATGAGACTAGGAATAGTTCATGCTGTATGAATTACTTACAGTAATGTAAAGGTGGGGGGCAAAGCCCCAACAAGAGTCTAACCCATAGCGTCTCGTAGGTCGAGCAACAGGAAAAGAGAAAGAGACGTTCAAATCAGCCGCTTAAATACCAAAGGCCCCTAGCGGGAACCAGCGAAACTAAACGGGCAGACAACTCCCCAGGTGAATACGAAAATAACGCCTACATGGCGTAAAAAAACAACCAATTAACCAACGCTAAATACTTGACTAAATCTTATGTGCGTAATGTATTAAGAAAAAGTCTGTACTAGCTGTATGTGTTGTATACTCTCTTTCTTTACTTCTATTCTTCTAGCGTCTCTTCTAGCGTCTGGACTTCGTCTTGGGGACTTCGTGTCTTGTCTTCCATTGGGGATTTCTCTTTATCAGAAGCCCTGTGTCATTGGTAGTTTTTTAGATAATAACACAAGACTTCGATTTAACTTAGATCATATTTTATTCTGAAATACCCACCTGACTACCTGCGCAGATTGAGTCGGCACCGTGCATAACACGACTTACCACCGTCGTGGTCTTTGGTCGATCTAACTAAAACTCTCTCTAATATAAACCGGAAGAGGGTCTTCTCCACCGATTCTCACGGTATCCACCGGAAGGAGGATCAGGATTGAGGTCAAGCTTTGTCATTCAATCCTTTAAGGCCACCGGCTGAACTTATAACAGCCATTTTGGTTTCTACAGTACTGTACATAAATATTAGGAATCTAATAATTATGTAACATATGTACCAAGCCATGCCCGGGTTGATAGTATCCGGCTACACTTAAATATGCACTTTTATATTTACAGTTTTTAGATATACTTTTTAAATCTCATATGGGTCACTATTGAATAACAGTTCCTATCGTTCTATGTGCTCATTGAGAAAATGTTTCAGTTGAAATTTTTGCATGTTAACCCCCATTTTTCAATAACGCAATACTAATACTTTTTAAAAGGTATTGAGACGAAATATCAACAGTGCTATCAGTAAAGCAAAGGGTCCCAATGAACAAAATATTCGATATGGAAATTAATTAAATTTGCAAATTATCGGAGTTATTCCCCTTTACCTATTTCCTCATGCCACATCCAGTAATTCAGTCCCTAATAACCATAATTCAATTCAGGGGCAAATATAAATATTATCACTGGATTCCTTGTAAAATTCTACGCTAGAAAATATTCTTAAAAGTCTTGTTATAAAGCTTTGTTTTAAATTGCACCCCGCCCTAATAGATAGATAGATAGATAGATAGATAGATAGAGAGAGAGAGAGAGAGAGAGAGAGAGAGAGAGAGAGAGAGTACAACTATTGTTAAAGACGTGGCATTTTTCTTCTTTAATTTCAACTAAAGTTCCACTTCAGTTACAATGCTGAGGAAAATAATTTGTGTGGTTTATAAGAAGGTGCTCAAAATTATTTAC
>CM042172.1:68071787-68076787 GCA_023376005.1 Doryteuthis pealeii | reverse complement strand
GATTTTTATTGGAAAAATAGTTGCATAAAGCATTTCTTTAGAAAAATCATTGGCCAATGCCTTTTTATAGTAAAATTCATTTTTAGTGCATTTTAATAGTAAAAATCATCAACCAATGGTATATACCCAGAACATTATTTTGTGCTGGGTATGTCTCACTGAACAGCATCCAGTGAATAGCAAGAAATCTTGAGCTATTGGGTGCGTAGAATCATCTCTTCGTTGCCACTGCTCCTAGTTCTTCTCTGACCGAGAGCGACTGATTATACATTTTTGAACCGTATGTAATTGAGCATAAAATTAACTTCAGCAATGGCTGACATGTCTTTAAAACAAGCCAATCAAACTGGGATCATTTCCAATGCACACACACACACACACACACACACACACACACACATATATATATATATATATATATATATATATATATATATATATATATATGTGTGTGTGTGTGTAGCTTCATCAACAGAGGATCATCCAATTAATATTTGTTCTGTTGTGACTAGCGCAAAAACATAGATAGACAGATGTACTTACAATTATATATGTAGTTCTCAGGTGGCTAAGATAGAGAAATGATCAGCACGAACAGGATGTGACAGAAGGTCAATTTATTAAGCGGATTTTAACAGGTTTGAATTCAGAGTTTTCCTTCTCCTAGACTGGTTACCTATCCAAGGTTAAAGAGCCTAGTCTGCCCTGCTATTTAACCTCGCATCCTGCTCGTGCGGAGGGGTTGGTAAATATATATATATGTTTACCAATGCCTCCGCGCGAATAGGACGGGACAGATGATTTTTTTTTTTTAAATCTGAGTTTAACAGGTTTGAATTCAAACTTCACCTAGACTGGTTGTAAAATTTAACGTTAAAGAATTCAATCTGCCCTACTATTTACCCATAGCTGAAAAGAGAATAGTTGGATGCATACCTTTCTCAAGGGTATTAGCGCTATGTCAAATGCAAATAGCCTCGTCCAAGATTAGAACTCGCCTCGCTGTAAGAACAGTGACTTTGATTTATTTTATATATGAACGTTTGATAATATCATATTCTAATACTAACTATTTATACACAATTATGAGAGAGAGAGAGAGAGAGAGAGAGAGAGAGATTGTGTGTGTGTGTAGAGTAAGATACAAAGAGAGAGAGAGAGAGAGAGAGGGGGAGAGATTCAGAGAGTCACACAAAGAAAGAGATACTCACACAGAGGGACAGAGGAAGGCCGGTATCGAACCAGGAATATTGGGATTCATAGCCGAACGCTCTACCGACTGAGCTAAACCGGCACTATGAACGTAATTCCCTAACTTCTCGGCATAAAATAACTCTAGACGGGTTGAAATCCCCTTTAAATGAACTAATCATATCAATCAAGAAATGATTGCGTAAGCTTCTAAAAATCTTTCCGTTATTTATTAAACTAGGCCGAGAGTCACAATGAAAGAACTTGTGGACCATATAATCTTTAGGCACCCCATCTGCGATCTCGATTCAGAAGGACACGTTTTTTTCATTTACACCGTCAAAATCCGGTTGTTTGTTAACAGACAATTTTTAGAGGGATGTTTTAACTATAAAACTAAACCCTAACCCCTAACCAGTAACCCCTAACCCTAGCAAAATCATTTTTAAATAAATACCTTTTAATAAAACTATAAACGAAAGACACGTTAGGGGTTAGTTTTATAATTTAAAAAAAACCCTCTAAAAATCCTCTGATAACAAACAACCGCATTTTGACGATGTAAATAAAAAAAAACATGTCCTTCTAAATCGAGATCGCAGATGGGGTGCCTAAAAGTTATATGGTCCGAACGTGTAACTGGAACGACCTTGTCTTTTAGGACTTCTTAAAATCCATTGCTCAATGGTAGACGCCTAAACGATGTCAAATAAATCGCGTATTTAAGCTATTAATAATGATAATAATAAATCGCACGTAGGCAACATTAACAGAAGGCGAGGCGCAGAGAATTACAATCATGCACAATATATTTCTTTATCCTTTTTTAAAAAAAGTGATTTTGTGATTTCTTGTGAGTTCGCTGTGTCTTGGAAGCCACCCAACCCATAATAACACACAGAGAAAAATAAAACTAAAAAAAAAAAAATTAAAGAATGGGAAAAAGTCGAATTAGAAAATATCTCGAATATTAAAAAAAAATGCGAATGTTTTCTTTTGACCGTAAAATAAAATAAAACGATTATTTAAAAAACAAAAAGGGAAACACAAAAACAGAAGGAAATATATATAAAAAAAAAAGATGAGATGGGTGGCTTCTGTGGGTTTTTTTTTATTTGACTTTTTTCTTTAAACAGTTTTCTTTACCCTCTGACCGTCGAATGGTGAAAGTTTACAGAAAAGTAAATTAATTTGGGCTTGACACTAAACGTAATGTCGCGACATCATTATTCTGAGAGGCAAAGTAGAATGTTTATTCTATCATGGTCGTTTGACTTGTATTTTTGTTATAATATTCGCTACACATGTTAATATATATATATATATATATATATATATATATATATATATATATATATATATACACATATATATATGTATACTTAAATATATATACATATATATATTTTTGTATGTGTAAGTGCATTTATATATGCGTATATATATATGGGGATAACAAGTTAAGAATCTATATATGAATATGTTTGTGTATTCATACATATGTTTGTGTTGCTTTCTGATTCTATTTTCATATATATATATATATATATATATATATATATATAATATATAATATATATATAGTTATATGTGTAACGTTTAGTTATATATGCGCATATATATATGGAGATAACCAGCTCGGAGTTTTTATATGAATATGTTTATGTATTCATAGATATGTTTGTGTTTATTTCTGACTGTATTCTCGTGTATAAGAGAACAATATCGATGCAGAAAAATGGAAGAAAGAATAAATGTAAAGAAAATTTTATTTACCAGTAGAATGTTTAATATATGATGCTCTTCTTGTGTGCGTGTTTTTTTATTATTATGATATGCCGTACACATCTTAATCTGGGTACATACACACACACACACACACACACATACACACACAAACCTGTGCACATCCACACACACAGACACACACAGACACATATATATCTGTGATTGTGTGTATGTGTTATGCAGTAAAAGTGTATATAAATATAAAAAAGTTCAGGAAAATGTTCCGGTTACAAAAGAAAGTTTAAAAAATATAATACGTCCAACCGTACAATAGATGAAGATGGAAAATTTCAGGAATCTGTAATGATGACAAATTCGTAGTGTCGGGATCTGCAAACTCTTTTGAGTTTTTTAATGATAAAAATGCTTATAATTTAAAAAAATAAAATTTATTTTATTTTTAAAATAAAATACGCATTTTTAAAAATTATTTGAAAATTCCGGTACTGATCGAGAGCGTTCTGTGCCTCGTGATTAATGATATATTTATTTCGTTTTTCCGTTTACAATGTTGCTTTTATAAAGACTGCATACGGTCGAAACAGATTTCTGTCAGCAAAACTTTAAACATCTTGTTGTTTTTCTACAAAACTTTCTACACACACACACACACACACACACACACACACATATATATAATATATATATATATATATATATATATATTGAGAGAGAGAAGAGAGAGAGAGAGAGAGAGAGAGAGAGAGAGAAAGAGAGAGAGAGAGAGAGACCACCTATCAACCCTAGGTTTCAACTAAAGTATCTCCATGATAATTCTAACTCAGAATCTACTTTGTGCTCTACTTAATGTATTGAGCACTTTTTACATATTTTGTCGACTCTTTTGGTACTTCCTTTTTTGGGGGCCTGTCATTTTGGTCCGGTTTAATATTTTTCAAAGCTATTCAGATTTTTGTGCAGTTATTACTTAAAAGTCGCTGTTTTGGAAGCGTTTTTTTTTCTTTTTTTTTGTATACAGTTATATTATATCAAATATTCCTGATACAAATAATATTCAAACATTTTTGTGGTTTTAAGTATTCTCATCAAATACTAATCATTATATGGTTTCAATAATCTTACAGGTACCTCTTCGTAATATTTATTTATCTATTTATAAAATAGAAGTTTCTACCCGGCATCGCCTGGGTAGAGGGGGGGTTAAAGTTAGTCTCGCAGATCCATTATTACTTATCGCGAGTGAGATTCTGGCTGGTTGCCCCATAAAAATCCCCACAGAAATATGTAACAATATAGTAAGAAATTACAATTCAATGATCTACAATTAAAAAAAAAGATATAAATGATGCAATTAATTCAATCAATCAATATCATAATTCAAAGAGAACAAAAAAGCACACACACAAAAAGATAAACAAAATAACATGCAAATGACTTTCCCTTCTGTTACATTTCAAATTTGAATTTTTAAATATCTCCCCAAATATAAATCAAATCTTCATTATTTTTGCTCAAAAAACAAGCCCATGTGATATTTAATGTGTATATATATTTATTTTGTCGTTGTTTTATTTTCGACATGCAGATACACACACCTGCCCTCTCTCTCTCTATATATATATATATAAGATTGAACGGTTTGTTTTTTTTTGTTGTTGTTTTTTTCCCCCGTCTGAGTCAAAAATAGAATAATATAGAATTACAAACCCATGTATAGCAATTGTGTATATACATTTTTTTTGTAAAACTTGTTTTTCCGTACACATCAAAGATGCTTCCTAAAATTTCACATAGTTTTCATTTCCCAGCAATCAAAATCTTTAAGTCAGACCTCTGTTTAATTCAGGATCACTATGCTTGAATCGCCAGCATTTTCGATAGCCTCAAGACAAATATTTCCACACGATTAAAATTACTTTTAAAAATCAAATTATATCGCTTAAAAAACATCAACAAAATAACCACGCCTGAGGCGTTCGTGTGTAACGATTATCGGAGTAAAAAAATAGACACATCCCTCTGAGTCGAATTCTGGACGAAGCTCTTTGCATTTCAAATAG